>CALZFC010000062.1:0-192500 GCA_945643635.1 Allodiplogaster sudhausi | reverse complement strand
AGGAGAGGAATGACGAGGAAGGGAGAAGAGACACCACTTCAGCGAACTGGCCAGAGCTATAAAGAGAGAAAGAGAGAGAGAGGGGGGGGGGAGGGAGAGGGAGGGAGAAAAGAGGGAGTAAGCGAGGCAGGAGAGAGGAGAGAGGAGAGAGAGCGAGTCTGTATGTGAGAGAGAGCGACAAGGAGAAAGAAAGACTAGGAGAGATAGAGAATTAGAGAGATAGACAGCGAGAGAGCGAGAAAGACAGAGATATCCAAAGAGGACGACAAATAAATGGTTGTTTTGAAAGTCTAAAGTAAAGCAACATTTAACATATTGGATGCAAAAAGACTACTTTACTATTAGTCTGACTCCTCCTTACCGAATTGCTTCACTCTGCTCCCTGTCGTTAGTTGAAGGCGACTCTGCCCATCTGACGCGGCGGAGTGCACGCGGCAGCCTCGTCCCTGGCACGCGCTCCCGCGTCGGTATCCTTTGATCATTCCGCGTGCGCTTCGTCACGTAGGCATGTCTGGAGACGACGGATGTGAGCGATTGCCTCGCGGAGCGTTTCTGCCTGAAGAAGTAGAATTCTCTCTTTTCAATTCTCTCTCCCTCTTTTTTTCTATTCTCTCCCTCTCTCTTTCTCTCATTTCTATTCATTCTCTATCCCTCTCTTTTCTATATTCTCTCTCCCTTTTCTATTCCTTCTCTCTCTCTCTCTCTCTCTTTTCTATACTCTCGCCCTCTCTTTTATATTCTCTCTCTTTTCTACTCTCTCTCTCTCTCTCTTTTCTATTCTCTCTCTCTCTCTTCTCTTCTATCCCCTCTCTCTCATTTTATTCTCTCTCTTTCACTCTCTCTTTTATTCTCTCTCTCTCTCTCTCTCTCTCTCTCTACCACCATCTCTTTTTCTCTCCTACCTCTCACTTCTCTATTCCCTCTTGCCTTAGGCAGCTTCTTCTCGCCACAGCTCACAAATGGGAGCCGACCACGGAGCCTATCGAACCCGACGTTGATGCTGTTATATTTTATCAGTTACACAGTTTTGTCAAAAAAGTAGTAATGCTGCATCACTACTTACATTTTCATGATATTCGTCTAAAATAACATTTAAAAATAGATTTAAAGAGAAAGGAAACAATACCTCTTTTGCTCACGCTCGTTGGCGGAGTCGCGTTGTCGACGGCGCTGCGTCGACTTGGACATCTTCATTACAGGAACAATGGAACTTTGCTTACACATTAGAAGAAGAAACAACATTAATGATAACAACAACTATGATCAGACAACTAAAAAAAATGGAAAGAAATTAAAGATTATCGCAGAACTGTGCAATATGGGGAATGAAGATGAAGGCAATGTTCTCGCTTCAACTCGATCTTATGAACTTTGTCTGGATGCAGGCCCGCCCCGCACACAACACGAAGACGCAGTCCGTTCCTGATCGGGTGGCCTCAAGAGAGAATCAGCTAGAAGAGGTCCCCTCTCTTGGCAAACAACCAGAGCATATGAGGAGTGGTAAAGGGCTAATTGGGAGGGTTAGAGAGAGAAGGAGAGAAAAGAGAGAGAACGAGAAGTAGAGAGAAAGGAAGACGAGAGGTATCACGAGAATTGGAGTAAGAGAGTATAGCGAGTCATGTCCAGGAAAGCCGTTCTTTCTCTATCTCTCTCATTACCTCTCTTTCTCATTGTCTCTAATTCCATCTCTCACCCTAATGAAATTGCATCTAGAGGAGGGAGGAACTGCTTGTGAAGGTTGCTTACAATTAGTTCTAGAAGTAAGAATGCCCACCACATAATTATGAATGTGCAAACAAATATTGTTCATTCAGAGCCTGGATTTACACATTCACTCTATGAACGGAGAAAACTAAAAAATATTTACATTGAACTTTACAGTTCGACACTGCAACGGGAAAGGAAATATGAATCAGGGTGCCGATTGGAATTGTGGAAGAGGAGGCATTCTAGTGATTGAAGTGGAGACAGGGAGCAGCGGGTTCCCGCCAGGAGGAGTCTGGCAATCCTCGCCATCCTCGCTCTTCGCAGACCCGTCCGTCTTCGGCGTCACTAGGCTGGTGCTGCTCTCGATCTGGGCAAAGAGAACATTGTGAGACGGAGAAGAGAGAGAGAGAGAAGTAGAGATAGAGATACATTGTTTGGTTCGGGAGTGCGCGAAGTGATAGTGACTGCAGGAGATCCGACTACGCCTTGATCCATGAGTGGCCTCATCTTCTTCGTCTTAGTAGTGTTGAGTTCTTTGAGGAGTTCGGGATCATCTCAACAGGTCATTTTAATCAGTTCAGCTCAACCCGATCATTTCTTTATGACAATATAAAAAGACACCCTTTCTCTTGATGAATTGATTGAGAAGTTGAATGAAGATGCTTGCCGAGTCTTCAATGTCTTCCTTTGTTGTCCGCTCGTAGTTCACGGCCACTCGGATGATGTCCTTCTTGTTCACCTCGAAAGAGAACGACTAAAGTGAGAGACGGCATGGGAAAGAAATGGAGATTCCTGACAGTTGAGTGCGTGAACATAATCTGATGCGACTGGTTCAGGAAGTCGCAGAGCCTTTTCGTGTACGCGTTCAGCTCGTCGTCCGTCTTCTCCGTTTCCTGAGGAACACTCGATGCTTACGAACTATCCACGCATGATCATTAGTAGGGGATAGAAGAAGGGAAGTTGCCAGGAAGAAGAAGAAGAGAAGAAAAATAACATCCACTTTCTCTGACATAGTAGTAAACGCAGAAGAGACTGTAGTTTGTATGGCCAAACTTGCGGATGTAAGGATGGTTCACGAGGAGCGATTCGAAATATTTCGTCATGGAGCAGAGCTCAAGTGCTTTTTCTATTAGCAGAAACACGGGACGGAAGGCAGCAGGAAAAGAGACCCGGCTGACGTATGCGCGCATTCCGGCCACGCCGTACATTCGAAGCAGAAGCCACACCTCAAAGCAACACGATGAACCCTCTCGAGATTAGAGTACGGTAGAACTATACGGTATTATGCACAGTAACCAATCACCTTGAGTCCCTTGAATCGACGACTCAGGTCGATGCCCCAATCGAGGAAGTCCTGCGTATTCGAGTGGCGCTTCAGGTACACCCGAGAAATGTTGAAAGCGCGCTTGAAGTCATGCTGATGGCGAGTCCTGTCCAAGTTACCCCTTATCTGTCTCTCTCTCATTCCTCTCTTTCTATCTCTCTAATTCCTCCCTCTTTCTCTAGCTCTCTCTCTCTTACATTCCTCTGTCTTTCTCGCTCTCTCTTTCCCTTGCAAACCAGATGCAACTGCATGTCGAGGAGAGAAGGAATTGCTTGTGCAGATTGATGTTGATGGAGTCGACGAGTTCGAGTCCTTGCATGTTGGGGCGGAGACTCGGCTCCACCCAAAAGGCGCCGGCGTATGCAGCATCCACATGTACCCACACTCCATATCTGGAACGGAGAGAGAGAGAGAGAGAGAGAGAGAGAGAAGGAAGATGACTTCTGGCCGAGGGGAGCGATCTCCCCGAGATGGTCAGAGGCCGCGGTTGACGTTGTTCCGATGGCGATTTGAATGTAGAAGGGAATCAGGCCGCGCTCGAGGTCCTCAAAGACGAATTGAGCTTTTCTTTCCTTGCGAAGACCGAATAAATGAACAGACCTTCATCATTTCTCGCTCAACCTGCCACTGGCGAAGACCCCAGTCATTCTGCTCCAGAGCACGAAGGGAACGACAGCGGACCATTGCAAGATTGCAATCCTTCTCGAAGGATGAATGAGCCTGATATAGAGATAGAGAGAGAGAGAGAGAAAGATTTAGAAATAGAAGGGTTGGAAGAGAAGGAGCGAGAGAGTGTAGAGAGAGAGTAGACGGAGAGATGCAAAGAGAGCAGCTTCCCTCTCTGCTCGCGTAGGCAACCAGCTTGGAGCAGATCTCGGCGCGCAAATCGTACTTCTTGCTGAGATGGCACTTCTCATCCGAGAGCTGCTCAGCAGTCAGTTCGTATTTGGCCATTTCCTGAAAGGGAAGTAGGCTTGCCGGATTGAAAACATAGCTTTGTAAAAGAAGGGAAGTTGAATAAGCAGGGGGCTGAAGGGGGCTGATTCCAGGGCGACCTCTTCAATCTTCTTGTTTCGGGCTGTGAGAATGGCACAGAAGATAGCCACGGAAGCTGACTCCTGCAAAGGCGAAGAAAGAACTTGTATGCCCAGGGGCAGAAACACCCGCCCTTGGTTTCCTCCCTTTCTTTTCAACCCACCATCAGTGCTCCGCCCCCCTCGTAGTGGGCGAGGTTTTCTTCATGGTAGAGGAATTCCTCAGGAAGATTGAAGGCACGCCCAACCCAGTTCATCATTTTCATCTCAAGCTCCGTCACAACTGGGCTCGTATACTGTATATGAGAGGTGGTATCAGAGAAGTGGGAGTGCAGAGAGAGAGAGAGAGAGAGAGAGAGAGAGAGAGAGAGAGCGAGTGAAAGATAGAAAGAGAGAGAGCGATAGAAAGAAACCCAAGAAAAGCCGACAACTCCAAGTGCGGAGATAAGGGTCTCCGCGAGCACATCCGGATAGCTGCGGCCGTTAGCGAAGAAGCCGTGGAAGCGAGGATGATTCCAGTGAACAATCTAATAAAGAAGAGAGTGTAAGGGAGAAAGAGAGACCGAGACTTGTGGAGTAGAGAGAGAGAGAGAGAGAGAGAGAGCGACCGTGAATGGAAGAGGAAGAGAGAGAGAAAGAAAAGGAAGGAGGGAAGAGGACAACGCACCCCTTGCATGACAACGTCTCTCATGTCTTTGATGATCTCGCCAAAGTCTTCCGGAGTTAAAGGAGCAGTAGCAGGGAGAGCCTTGAAGATGTCGCCTGGCTTGCACTCTGATATAAGAACCATTCACTTTTTTCTTCCTCTCTCTCACTCTCTTTCTCTCTCTCTCTCTCTCTCTCTCTCTCTCTCGTTCTTCCTCTCTCTCTCTCTTTATCAATCTTTCTCTTTATCTCCTTATCCCTCTCTCATTCTCTCTTTCTATCTCTCTCTCCCTCTCTCTCACACACACTCTCTCTCTTCCTCTATCTCTCTGGTCTCCTTATTATCCAGCCTCACTGTTCGTGACTTGGAACTGCGTGGGATTGCGCACGTAGTCCGCGGTGAACTTGACAACTTCACTCATGAAGGACCCAAACTCTTCTTCCGTCACTGGCAAGTCGATTTTCTAAAAAGGAAGAACAGTTGTTGATCAAGGTGGAGAAGAACTTCGATTTATGACTTCAATGAGCGATCGTTGGGGAAGTAGAGGAGCAGACGCAGGATAGGCAGTCACCAGAGAGTCGGCTCTTGGCTGGAAAGCTCTCTCTCTCTCTCTCTCTCTCTTACTATTCTTTACTCTCTCTCTCTCTCTCTCGCTCTTGCTCTTTCTCTTACTATTCTTTTCTCTCTCTCTCTAGCTCTCTCTCTCTCTCTTACTATTCTTTACTCTCTCTCTCTCTCGCTCTCTCCTTATCCCTCTCTCTCTCTCTCTTTGACCGTGGAACAGACTGTCGCAGAGATATACCGCTTCCCCACACCTTCTTGTTTCTCTTCTTCTTTGCGGAATTCACGGCTGAAAATTTTTTTACTTGTAAAGCAAAGAGGATAATCGCAGGAACCAGTCAGTTTTGCCGGAAGGCCAGTTGACGCATAAAAGCACAGAAACAGCAACGAGAATGAGGTTGAGGAGCAACGAAAATCCGAGGGCGATCCATGGCCAGCCGAACCATCCACGGCCCTTCTCAATCACAATCTGCAATGAGATCAAATATTAGAGAGAAATAAAGTCAAGTCAGGAACGAAGTTTAGATTGAGATTGGTTGTCTACACAGTAACACCTCATTTTGTGGTAATGTGGCTCAGTCATGCGTAGATGGGTATGTATTTCGGGAACAATTACTGCCATTTTTGGTAAACAAATATTTAGTACCCAAAATTTGGATTTTCATATAAAAAGATAAGGAGAAGAGGCAACAAACCTGATTGCGGTTTGCGGAATGCGGAATAGCTTTCGCTGCAAGGAAGACAGTCGACTGTTCCCTGAGCAGAGCAACGGCCCACTCGACGGCCACGGCCGCCCTCTCAAAGCGGATGGCCGGCGTCGCTCTCCTGGTCACTCCTTTCACTTCCACCTTTAATATCTTTATCTTCTTTCATTCTTGATCTCGCCTTCTTTCTCATTCTATTCCCTTTCCCACTGCTTTCTTTACCTCGAAATCACCGGTGCCTTGCTTCTTTCGGACAACAGCGACTGGAACTGTAGAGGCAACCTTACAGGTCTCATGGTGCCTATGTTGAATAAATAAAGATTATTTCAAGTCGATGACACATCACGACTAAAAGATAGCTATCTAGTTAAGAAAGGCAAATCTAACGAAGTAAAGATAAGGAGCGATCTTCCTTTGATCTGATAGAGTTCTTCAGTGGACTGTTCGGCTGCAAATAAGCAGTGAGCTCGCGCCTCCACTCTTGCTCCTTCCTTCAGAAGCTGCCACACAATCTGAAACTTTTTCACTTGTTTTCAAGTTATACTTTACATTTTCTTATTTAAAATTAATTTTCATCCAATATCGTTTTGTTAGAAAAAACTAACCTGCTTAGCAACTTCTTCATCAGAAATGTCGACGAAGGCATCAAAGCGAGCAGACTCATTGAAAGGGGATACAGGAGTCGGGGCAGAGGCACAGAGAAAGAGCACGGAAAGCGAGAGAACACGGACACGAAAGATGCCACTCATCTCAGGAGAACCGACCGTTCAACGCTGTGCGCGCATGCTGGACTGAGAGAAATCCCCTGTAAGGTATCTCGAAACTGCGTGCTCATGTCAACGTGTCTCACGTTTGCGTTTAATTGCGAAATCTCTCTAAATATTTAGCATAAATCAGTCACCTATAAATATGATGTTGCGCAGGAAATGCTAAAAGAAGTACGCCCTTAAAAAGTGCACGCCACCATTTGTGATTATTTGCACGCCGTACGCCTTTTTTTTTTACTTTTTTACATGCCGCACGCAATTGGTCGGTATTTTTTGCACGCCTCACGCCAAATTTTTTTTTCTTGGCTGGGGTTTTTATCGTGTTCAGTAGGTTTATAGTAGTTTTTTCCCCGATATTTTAGTCTCTTTCTCTATTTCCCTTCTTTCTTTACTCCCGCTTCTCACACTATAATAAAAAGGAACAACCAAATACGTAAATGAGAAAGGCAGTGTGAAGGGAAACATGACACAGAGAAAGATAGTTAACCTGCAATCATATAATCTGAGCAGCTATGAGATGTTTGAGAATTCAGACAAGGGGAGGCTTGAAGCGAGGAAGCAGTGATAGGAGAAAATAGCTAATTATGAAAAAGGAAGGGAACTCCTTCGGAGCAGTGCTTGAGCAGAACGGCCTTCCACAGCTCAATTTACTTATCCTGCACTTTTTCTCTAACATTCTCGTCGACTCCTCGGAATTGGAATTGGAATAGATCCAATTGCTGATCTCCTAGTTGTCGCTGCACTTCTACAGCCACAACTTCAGCAACTCCACATTCTTTCGCGCTCTCTATCCCTTCCCCCTTTCTCAGGTGAGTTAGTGCGGTGCAAATGCGGCCACCACTTCTGCTTCGAATGCGGGAATGACTGGCACGAGCCCGTGAACTGCGTCTACTCAAGTCGTGTGAAAAAGATACACAAAGTGAGACAGCAAAAGAGAAAGAATGAGGAATGTCTATTTGACATGGCAGCTAACCGAACACGACTCCGTTACGGTAATTATATCCTTGAACCTGCGCCGATCTTATTCGTTTTGAACTCAGGATCAGCACTTTTCTTAATATTCGTATTTCTTTTCCAGTTTTCTTCTCTTCAATTTTCTCTAAGTATTGTTAGACCAAGCTTTGTGAAGATGCCAAAGCGGAAGGTTTCGTCGCAGGATCAGCGAGCGGCCGACTACGTTTCCGAGCGGATGCCCATGCTCGGCTACGGCTCTTATCAAGTACTACTATTTACAACTTATTGCTCTTTTTCTTTTCTTTAAGGCATTTTTATGTCAGTTCGAATGCCAACTTTTTATTCGTCATGTGTAATGTTACGGCCGTTATAGACTTTTCAGAGTAAAATCGCTAAAATACATAGTTGGTTGGCACGTAAGAGGTTCTCTCTCTCTCTCCCTCTCTGTCCCCCCCCCTCTCTCTCTCGCTGACCAGGTTCGTGGCGAGTCCACTCTCCGGCCCGTCCTCGACATGGCACTCTCGGTGGGCTACCGCTTCTTCGATACTGCTCAGATCTACCGTAATGAAGTGGGATTGTTTAACCGAATAAAAAGAATGATTATTCTTTTCCTACTTCCAGTCCGTGCTCGGTCGCCTCTTCGCTGAGCTTCTGCCTCAACACGGACTCTCTCGAGAAGACATCTTTATTACGAGCAAAGTTTCGCCTGCGAATCAAGGTGCTGGCAAGGCAGGCAAATCAGTGCTCAAGTTGGTTCTCTCTCGGTTCCCTCTCTCTCTCTCCCTCTATCTGTCGCTGGCTTAATTTCTCGCTCCCTCTATCGTTCTCTATCTCCTTTTCGCTCTTTCTCGCTCTCGCTTTTTCTATGTCTCTATCTTTCTAACACGTTTCCGCCTTATCTCTGGGCCAGTCGCTAAAAAAAATTCCGCCAGCTCTACTTGATTATACAATTCGTTGTAGATATTTGTATTTTAATCACGAATTAATATCCTGTTTCCGCTATAAAGATCTCTGGAGCAACTGCAAACTGGCTATATCGACCTCATGCTCATCCACTGGCCTGGCTCGCAGCGTCTTCGCTGTGAGAACAAAGAGAACCGGCGACTTCGCACGGAGACCTACTTTGAGCTGGAGGAGCTCATGGGCACGACCATTTCTTATTCTCCTCCTCAGTTTTAGGATTCAACAGAGTAGATGAATTATGCGGAGAATCGATGAAATGTGTTCACCCGTAACTTTATTTAAGCGGGGTCCTACACCATTAGATATGAATTGATTTGAGATGAGGGGAAAGTGCGAGCAATCGGTGTGTCGAACTACGAGATTCGTCATCTGGAAGAGCTGCTTGACTGGTGCAGAATCCAGCCGGCAGTCAATCAGGTGCCATGAAATTTCTCACTTGAGATTTCAAGATCTAAACTATTTATTTGGAGTTTTCTTTAAAAAGTTGTCGAACAGACAACAGAGAGCAAAAGAAACATTCAACTTTTATAATAAAATTTTTCAGTGCGAATTTCATCCGCATTTCATCAATCGTGAGTTGATCGATTTCTGCAAATCTTCCGGCATCCACTTCCAGGTGCTCTTCGTTATCTCCTTTTTCACGCTATCTGCTCATATCTCCCCTCCCTCAACCGTGTTCCACTAACCATTCCATTTTCTTCTTCTCATACATGCGATAGGAATGAGTCATGTGTTGCATCTCCTAGAGTGATGTAGTTACTGTTTAAAACTTGGACTCTGCATGTTAACTGACATCGTTATTTACCGTGTCCTTCATTGGTAGGCCTACAGTAGTCTCGGCGGTCCCGACTACGTCGAGGCGTTGCTGGGAGCTCCCGAAGTGAAGGCCGTGTCGAAGACTCACGGGACTAGTCCTGCCGTTGTGCTACTCGCGTGGGCCATCTGCCAGGTTGGTCTTCTAGCTTCCCTCTCTCTCTCTCTCTCTCTCTCTCTCTCTCTCTCTCGCTCTCTCTAACTCGCTTGTTCTCTGTACCCTTCATTGGATTCTGATAAATTGGTAAACTGATAATTAGGGTTGGAAACCATATAAAATGTGTAGTTTCGTGAATGTGTGGAATAGTGCTGCCTCGTGAATGACAGGGCCACTCTGTGCTGCCTCGCTCGACGCGGCCAGAGCGAGTGGCGGAGAACATCAAGGCCCTCGAGGTGAAGCTCTCCGACGACGAGGTCGCTCTGCTCTCCTCGCTGCCCGTCTCACACCGTGTCTGCTGGAACCCGGAGACCGTGGCATGAGTGGAAAGGCAGCCTAAGTTTTCCATTTTTGCGGTGTCCCCCCCAAGGATACAGTGATCAGTTACCATCCGGCCAGGTGCTGTAGTTGCTGGCAACAATTGAAACAATATCCAGTATCTTACTGTATTCCTGGCAATGTATAAGCAATATCCATGGTAGACCACCCGTTTGTTAAACATCCCTGCCCCGGCAGAAACTGCTAATCTCGCATTTGAGATAATGTAGAGCTCTTTCCTACATTCCAATTACTTTGTTGTAATAACTGTTTTCACTCCTCTTGACATATAAAAAAAGCTTTATTATGACTTTTGCTGAAGTAAAAACGCAAATGTTACGTAATAAAATTGCTGATAAAAAACTTTCTAAGAAGCTGTTGGCCTAATCTAACTCTCTTCTCATACATAATAACAAGATTGAAAGACAAACAAAGAGAACAGGATCCAAGAATCTCTAAGACTTCTCGTAGATGTTGGTAATCAAAGCTGGAATTTTAAATGAGAGATTCGGATAAAATTGGCGAATATAATCGAGAAGACTTAAACGGTCAATCTTTCTTCTTCGATCCTCCCTTTCTGCTCGACTTCTCCTTACACTCGTTAAAGATGTTCATGAGATTAAGTTCCAGAATGCAGTTCTCCTACAATTGAGTTTCTTATTTAATTAATACTACGATTATTTTTTTAAATGCAAACAAAAATTAAGCGCAAGTATTAAAGAAGAGTTTAGAAAAACCTCGCTGAAGACAAAGGGAACAGCGCGCTTGTCACGTACAACAGGTCGTCGAGATACCTGTAAGAGAGACTATTTTTAACCTGAAAAGAAAGGTGTTTTTTCATCTGTTCTTTCCTTTACCACAAATCTGAATAACTAATTCGATGAACTTCTGATAGTTCCATCAAAAATTCTAAAGTTCCTGCTGTGTGATAGCCTTCGCTAAAATACCTCCTTTCCATCCTGGAAGACAGCGATGGTCGGGAGTTGCCGGCTGGAGGCTGCAGCATTGACATAGAAGCGACTCGCCTCGTTCGGCCATCTGCCCAGATCCAGCTTACCGAAGCGCAGGTTGGGCAGAGTAAAGCTGAAAAAGGCATTCTCCCTTTCAGTTACTTGGAGTTCATTCAACACTAACAAAAGAGGAATCGCTGAAAAAGAATCCACCCTCATCTAAACAAAAGCTCGTTGGTTAATGAGAACTGTACAACCCGCCGACTAGCAAGCGAACTGTGCAGGAGCAGAATTCGGCTGCTATTACAACGAGATGGAGTTCATCTTGCGAGATTTGCAAGTCGCATACCATTGGATTTGGCATGCAACGGAATAAGCTCGCCGCTACGGAGAATCGAACTCGGGAGGGATGGGACATAACTTCCGGAGAGCATACCAATGGGCTAAGCACCTTGATGAAGTTTTTCAGACCCCACGCAGCTGTCTACTTCAATTGCATTGAAGTTACATATAAATAGTGAACACGGCTGAAAGCTAATGTATCAACAGACACGGCACGAGATGCACGATCTATGAGAGAGAAGAGAAAGAGAGTGTAGAGTGAGAGAGAGGGGAAGAGCATGTTCTGATGGATGAAGATGGAAGTGCTGACCGCTCGCTGAGCTTGGCAAAGACCGGTGCAATGTGGCGGCAGGTTGGATTCCACGAGGCCTAGAACTCGATGACCCATGTCGTCTGCCGATGCTTTGTCAGCTCTTCCTAGAAAAAGAACAACAAATACCCCAATAAGTATATTTTTTAAATTTACTTTACATAGAGCTAAGCAAAATATGCTGATTCAGTATCATTATTCATACTAAAACCATTAAGAGGATTAAAACAGCTTCAAAGTCACTAACTCCCAACACGAAATGGCCGATCAGGTAGTATGGTAGGCTTAAAAAACATGACCTTAGTAATTTGACAAAATCCTTGTTTCGAAAACTTTATAGCGCGTAAAACTAAGAAAGTGAATGGAGAAGCATTGAGAAAAATTCTCAGTTTTCGAAAATCGGCATTGCATAAAACAAGCTCATGAAAGTTTATATAAAAACAACTGATTGATAGGCAAAGCGCCATCAAGGAAAAAAACTCGAACAGTTGAAAAAAGGATAGAGAGAGAGGTAAAATCGTAAGGAACCTACGAAGAGCTCTGCGCCTTGGAAATAGATGACATTCTCGGGTCCTTTGTAGGCTGGCTCAGGGAACAACAGCATTTGCACTGAAATCGCATACTGTTAATTATCAACAATTAAATGAAAATATATACGAAAAATCGCTATCCTATTATTGGTTGCTAAAAGTAAGTGGGAAGGAAATAAAAGAAGAATAAAGGAAAAGCTTGCTTCAAACGCAAAGAAAGCCGTAGAGAATGCCGAGAAGAGGGTCCGCACGCAAAAAGAGGAAGAAGCCAGCTACCTAAGAGGAATTAATAACTTGAAGCATAACAACTTAAACATTTAAAAGAATCCAATAAAGTAAAAAATAAATAAATAAAAATAAGCCGAGAGGTGAACCTTGGCGAACATGAAGACATTCGATAGGTAGTGGATCCAGTTGGCAGCTTTTCTTCCCTTGTATACGATGATCACTGCGAGGAGGAACAGAATCTCACGCTCTCGCTTGGAAATATAGTAGGATATTCATTTTTTTTGGCCCTTAAATTTTTTTAATTTGCATAATCTGGCCTACACAAGAATTATCCCAAAAACAATTTAACCGTTATTGCGCACTTGTTTTTTTTACGAATCGGTTAAAAATTGCATAGATTAAAATTAAACAGATTAAGCATGCCTTTTCTTTGCAATAACAAGATCATAGAATGTGTAAATTGAATGACAAGCAATATTTAAGCCAAGACACTCGCCATAGAAAAGGAAAGTGAAGAGAATGAAAATGTACCGAATCAATTTTGCAGTGAGCTTCTTCGTGGAAAAAGACGTAAGGACAAATGAAAGAGAGGCCCCGGGTCACGATGAAGAGGACAGAGAGAAGAGTGTTCGCGAGATAGTGCAGACTGAGCACTTGGCCCAGCTCGCTCCATTGAGGGAGAATCATCGCTGAAATCATTGGGAATTCTTTCCAATTAAACAAACAACAAAGAAATTGACTAGATCAATTGCCTCGACATGTGAAGTACGAGTGAGAAATAATTTCTACAATAACCGAATAGCTTATGAACTAGTTCGTTAAGAATTCACGAGATCTACATTCGTCCGGATCTTTCATGTTTTGTAGAGAATATCGCTGGAAAGGTGATGCAAAGCAATCTGTGGTAACTAAACCCCAATTAACCATGATAAATATTTTGCGCCAACAACATCGTAGTCTTGCAAAACCAAACCTACCAAAAATAAAGATGGAGCAGAAACAACAGATGTACGAATGCTGTCAAAACGTAAGTATAAAATGTGCTAAATATCCAGCACAGCAATGGTGCAGCAGTGACTACAAAGAAAGAACAAACGCAAACAGAAGCAAGTTGCAATGAAAACTAGAAGCATCACTCTGGATGTTGTTGTGGTTGGCAACCTGCCAACATTTAAAAGTACCGTAACTCTACCATTTCGTCGCATAGATGGTCACACTATTCACCAGACTTCGAAACATTTTCGAGTTAGAATTTCCGAGCTTTTTTTTTAACGTGTACTGTCTGCCTGATATTGCTTATTTTAAAGTTACATTTATATGTTGTCTAGCGATGCTTCGCGGAATGCTAGCCGAATACCGCGTCCCGTCGGTTGTTCAGGTTCATCGCGTTTTCTTTATGTTTTCTCAGTAGCTCAGCTATGCTCTGTTATTAAACCTAAGCACTATAATTTCTAAATATGGATTATAGACTCTATTATATCCCAGGTGTTGAGCATCGATGCGATGCACACGCTGATTCGGCCGTGCGAGCCAGTCGGCGCCGTCTATTCACGCCTTGCACGCGAGCACGGTGTCGAGGCTGATGAAAAAGTTATTTATTCATTTTTTGTTTCCTTCAATTCAGTTTCTTAAGAATGCATGCTTGATATTCAACGAATAATTTTAACTTCGAGCAAACCGCGATTTTAACGATATAAGAAATGAAGAAAGATATTTTGAAAGGCAAATTGACATCTTTCCAATTTAGTCAGTCACCGCTGCCTTCCAGGCTGCGTTCACGCGCACCGCGGCAGCGTCGCCTTGTTTTGGTTGGCTATTATGTTTCATCGTATGCTTAAATAGCCTTGTTGTTATCTTCACGGTCACCGCAATGTTATACTTCTTTACACACCTCTTAATCATTTTTCAGTAAAGAAAAGAAATCCATAGCTTAACTCCTTGAACTCCGTTTTTATTCAAGCTTCGGCGAGGTATTCCTTGTGCATTTCAGTATGACCAGGAGTGCTAACCATGCCCAATTCAAGGACACGGCGGCGACGGCCCGTTCCAGTGGTGGCGTAGAGCACAGCACATTGAAATATTGGAACTCCATTCACTTTTGCTTTGTATGGGAAACATTTTCAAACATCGCGCCAAATTGCTACCAAGAATATTATTTAAACTTCCCGCAATTTTCAAAAAAAAATTTAACGGGGCAACACCGTGGCCACCGGTGCCAATAGATTCGTGCGCATATCAACGCTCGCAACCGACATTAGCCGGCCTTTTCTATGGAGAGAGAGTACGAAGGGCTCAAGCAGTGAGATGGGAGGAGAGGGATAAGGTGCCCGTTTCGAAATGAACTAGTCCCATACTTGCGAAAAGCCGTCCGAGATAGGTTGCTTTCAACTCCTAATATCGAAAGCGCTTCATTCGTATAATTCCTTTTTTTGATTAGCACTAGTCCAACTGATCATTTTGGATGAGTACAGTGCACCTTTTTGTGGGGGTCTTCTTTAGAAACAATTGAATGGAACAAAGTGCTGTGTAAAGTGATCGCGGACGTGCTGACTCCGCCCACTTCCCACCAGACCGACCTCATCTCTCGTGCTCTCTACGATCACTACGCATCGCCTGATGCCTGGTGTCTTGTTGATGATCAGGTTCAGAGCTGGAATAGGTCTGACCCATAACAGGGTTGTAACCCCCCGGGCCGTAAGCACTTTGTAACCCCCTGGGATGGCCCTTTTTCACTTCATAACCCCCCAGGTTTATCAATTTTTCACATTGTAACCCCCCGGCCAAGTTCAAAGACATGCACTATTTCAGCACTGATCAGATTACTGTAATCGGTCACCATCCTTATTTCGTTTCTTTTACTATTCATAGTAATAGATTATAATTTCTTTGTGTAGATTTATAGTTTGCAATTCCCTTTCCCTGATCAGATCGCAACGGCTCTCTCGCGCCTACGTCTCAAGGGCATTCAGCTCTGTGTCCTCTCCAACTGGGACAACCGCCTCAAGCCAATCCTGGCAGGCCTGGATCTCGCTCGATTCTTTGCCGTCCAAGTACTCAGTGGAGAGGTTCGATTCCATTTGGATGTGCAATATTAACTGTAGTTGAGTGCGTTTTTTATTCGCGAAAATAATGTTGTTTATTTTTCAATTTAGCGAAGCAAGTAAATCGTCGGTGTTTGACTTACCGTCGACCTTGAAGGAAGGTTACTCACTTCATTATTGATCAACGTTCGCTTTTTTCTTGAGATTGGCTTGGAAAAGCCGGATGCCCGAGTCTTCGATGTCATTCTGAATTTTCAAGGTTATTATTTCATTTTTATATTCTATTTGAACTTTGTGGTTGTGCAGAGAAATGCACTTTGTTCAAGTTTTGTTAATCTTTCGTTTTGTTTATTATTGTTATTGTTATCAAGAAAGCAACTATCTATTTTAAATAATAGAGGCTGTCGATAATTATGATTCTTAAATTGCACTAATAAATTCTTAATGGATTGAGAAAACTGCAGGATTACAATGCGGCTCGTGCCTTTGGTGCCCGAGCAATTCTCTTTGATCCCAGCGGAGAAAACCAAAGCGTTCCGGAAGCTGACAAAATACGTAGCTTTGCACAGCTCTCGATTTACTAGCCTGTATGGATAGCTATTTAGATCTTTTACGGTTATTAAATCATTCAATGTTTTAGTTATTAATTGTTGCTTAACTCGTTGATTTGCCATAAGTTCTAGAGTGCCTCTCCAGACTTGTTTACCGCGTGTAACGTATCTGTCTTTCTGTCCCTTTCATATCATTGCTACAAATGCACCACATACATTATTTGTCGAATTGTTGTTTTTTCTGTAATATAATTAGAAGATATTTACGATAAACAATACTATAGTTTAAATGTTTAGTCGTGCGAGTTGGTCATAATTTCCACAAAAGTGTTTCGTATATCTTGTAATTGCTTTCACATAATATGATTATAATAAGTCCAGGAATTAAACGGGCGATGATCCGTAAGCCTAGCGCCAAACGCGGACAGCAACCAGTGCGGCAGCGCCAAGAGGACAGCAGTGGAAGTATGGCTTGCCAGAATATATTATCGAGATAGTGGCCCGGAAGTAAAGTTAAATGTCCTTTGCTAATATTTGAGAGTATTTCATTTCAGGTGAGGGTGAGCAGGGAGCTGGCGCGTTGCCAGAAGGGCTAGCGAAACGAGCTGGCGCGTTGCCAGAACGCGTTGCCAGAAGGGCTAGCGAAACGTCGACGTAAGAATCCCATGGTCCAGTCGGTATGTCCATTACTTCTACTATTCTAGTATACTCCTCTTTTTTCATTAAGTTAAGGTTTTTGTTGTAAGAATAGAGCGTAATAATTAACGCTTTATCATTGTATTTGGATGTGTCGATGAACATAGAAGATATATTCGACTTTCATAGACGAAGAAGGAAGACAAGGAGCGTGGAAACCCCGCGGCGGTATCTTCCGACTCCGATTCGTCGGATGGCGCGAGCACGCCCGCCTTCGCGTACGCGGCATCTGGAAGCACCGCTCCACTCGGGCCAAGAGACCAAGTATGGCTCTTTCTTCTGCAAGACATTCAGTCTTTTTGTTCGGCTTCATTTCTATTTTCATCTTCGAGTTTCGAGCACTTTCGCTACTCTTTTCTTTCCGATATGTATGTTTTTATAGATTAGAGTAAGTTAATCGTTATTAAATTAGCCTTCCATTTAGGGAGCGACGGCGACGCTGGAAGTCGACACGGACGAGACACGAGACGCCCAAGCTCAATTCGAACGAGTTCAACAGCAGATTGATGAACAGCAAGCAGAATTAGGGGTTAGCTGTTGCTGTCTTACTGTAACAACCGCCGTACTACCAATTTGTTCAGTAACTCAGTGTAACGTCAGCCTGTCTTGCGTGAAATGTGACGCAAAGTTTCACGAGTTGTTCAATATTGTTCTTGAAATCACTGTTGGAATTTTTCCAAATAAACTTTGTAGACAGGAAAACAGCTCTACCGTGGACAGGCTCTCTATGGCGCAAAGAAGGCAAAGGATACGGTAAAAGCAGAGTCGCCTTTCAATTCTTCAGCACTTGAAACTTTCTTTTTAGTATTTTTGGGAATAATGCTGTTTTTAAGCTAATTAGACCGTTTATCTTTTACGTTATTTAAATAGTTTCATAGTACATTGTTTAAGTTTTTTCAAATCTTTAAAGGGAACGCAGCATCGGGTTTGAATCGAGTCGGTCCAGTGCGCGCACCTCAATTCCTTCGCCAGACTGTACGATGGGATTTCGCTCCCGACATCTGCAAGGATTACAAGGAGACCGGCTACTGTACTTTTGGAGGTATCTCTATTTAGAATGTCGTTTGCATCGCGTTTTAAGTTTGTTTATTTTCTTTTCTTTTCCAATAGTAAAGTATGCTGCTCTGATATCACAATCATTTGCGGTGAAAGCGTCCTTAGCCTTTTATGGCGCCTTTCCATTCAAGGTTCACTACACTTATTTTGAAGACTCGTGTAAGTTTGTGCACGACCGAACCGACTACAAGCACGGCTGGGAACTGGAAAGAGATTGGGAGGCGGCCAGGTTGGCTGCTCTCTTCTTCCATCTTCTTTTTGTAGCTATCCCTTATTACTGCGTAGGTTCTTTTTTACTAAAAAAATTAACCAAGCAATCAATCTCTATAAATAGTTTTGTGATTGAATTGGCTTTTCGCTGTCGAAAATTTTGAAATATAAATTTCTTGCAGCCAACGCGGCAAGAACGGTGAAGAGGAGACAAACTACGAGATCAACTCGGATGAGGATGCACTGCCAGAGGAATGCGCGATCTGTGCTGGGCCGTTCACGAATCCTGTCGTCACAAAGTCGGTTCAATTTCGTCATTAATATCTTTATTTTTTCGTCATTAATATCTTTTTTTTAATATTATTTATTTCTGCTAAAGTTTTTATATATATAATCAAAACGCGTTCGAATTGAGATCGATAACGTAATCTCATTGTCAGTGACATATTTATTGGCGTTCTCATTTGTTTTATTTTTCAATTGCAAGCACTACTTCTGCGAGTCGTGTGCGATTCAGGCCTTCAAGAAGTCGAAGAAGTGCAAGGTTTGCCAGAAGAACACTGGTGGTGTCTTCAATATTGCCAAAGGTTCACTTTTTTGAATAACGTTTTCATTACTTAATAATTTTTTTAGAAATATTTTTGTCCTCTAATTGTTTTCTTTTTATCCATTATTTAATGTTTTGTTAGTTGCGTCGATTAGTGATTATTATTTGTAGATATCGTAGAGAAGCAAGGCGGAGGAAGTTCGAAACGTCGAGTGAAGGAAGAGAGCGAGGAAGATGAAGAGGAAAGCGACGGAGAGAAGAAGAAGGAACGGGAAGGGGATGTCCAGCACGGGTGTGGAGGAGCCGGACATCATCATGGACATGATGAGATCAAGGAGGAAGTGAAAGAAGAGGAGAGGGAGGGAGAAGAGGAGAGGGAGGGAGAAGGAGAGACACAAGGGGGAGAGGGGGAGGGAGTGGCTGTTGGGATGGAGATACAGAATGAGATTGACGAGGATGAGAGCCAGGATGACATTGAGAATGAATCGGATGACGAGGAAAGCGGCGAGGAAGGAGAAGAGAGAAAAGAGTAAGCAACGAAGCCTGTCTTTTTTTTGTAATTATTAACCCTGTTGCTGTAAGGATGATTAATTGCAATGAGGAATATCGATGAGATTGGTGCGTTGTTTACGTTCTGAAATCTTGACATAAATAGCGACTATTTTGCCCTTAGAGAACAAAACATGCCCACAAAATCTTTTCTGGATACTGGATGAAGGAAAGAAGCTGATATGTTAATCAATTCAGAAGTGAATCATTAAATTTCACAGGAATATTTGCACAACAGAATGGAAAGTAATAGTTTTACACTCTAAATTTTTAGAAATTTTCAAGTCTGCCTTTGTGCAAACCTCCGAGTTCAGAGAAGTTTAAATATCACCACCGGGCAAATAGTTTTCCTACCCTCAGCTACTTCCTGCTTATTCTTATTAAGGGAGAGAGGGAATCCAGTAAAGAGATCAGGCGCCATCGAGATAAGATATCGAAAAAAAATTACTTTTGCAAAGGCGAAAAAGGAGATGAGAGGAGAGGTTTGCTGGCTGAAGAGGAGAGTGCGATGTTGGTGTCGAGAGGGAGAGAGAAAGAGAGAGAGAGAGCAAGGGAGAAAAAGAAACAGAGACTGGAGAGAGAGAGAGAGAGCGTGAGAGATGGAAGCAGTCGAACTGCCTGAACACAGCTGGCCTTTTCTTACTTTCTCGAATCCGATGAGGTGGCAGAGTGATGAATTGCTGGCGATGGCTCTGGGAATGACACAAGGAATAGCTCTTGGTTGACACTCTCTGTGTCTATCTCTCCATGTGCTCTATCGTCATCGCAGTCACTCTATTTCTCTCCTTCCTTCTCTCTCTCTCCCTCTCTCTCTCTATCACCCTGTTTTTCTCTTTTCCTTTCTCTCTCTCTCTCTTCTCTCTCTCGCTCTCTCAGATGTATCTCATTGTTTCCTGCCTCACACGTGCTGTCAGCCTCGTTCGACCAGTCAAGTCTGATCGCATTCTTTGCGGAATTTGTCCTCGACTTAAACCAAGTTTAATGAAGAAATTATTCTTGATTTTATATGCGTATTTGCTAAATATTTCTTTCATTTTCCATTTTCTTGACATTCACTTTAAGGTATTAATTTGTGCAGGGAAAGGGGATTTATTGATTAATAAAAAGGGAAGATGCCTTGAGATGAAAGGCCACTCGTTCTTCCCACTCTTCCTCTTCCTCGCTGCCTCCGCACAGCAGCATTCCATTCCGGCCGATCTACGCGCCGCCATCGAGAAGTCCATGTCCTTCGGCGATCTCGTCAGCAAGGTAAGAGAGGGGGGGGGGGGTAACAAGCACAAAGAGTAATGTCTAGGTGCCTGTCTTCATGCAGAGGGCGGCCAGCTCTGGTGGTGTTCACGACCATGGTAGGCAAATGCTATTCATATATGTATCGGAGACAAGTCGCGGATTGTGTATAAACAAGATTACTTCAATTTCACTCTGCATATAATTGGTCAGTTGATTGCTCGATAGTTTCCTCAGGTCTGAAGATCGAGTCTGCATCGATCACTCGTAATGGCGCGAGCTCACATCGACGAGTGCTTGGCGCACAGCCCGCGTCCCATAAGGGTCGGCTGCTTTTCCATTCCTAATATACTTATTGTTTATAAAATAATAAGTATGGCAAATTGAAAAGACAATAAACGAGCAAGAATAAATCGTTTGTAAAGTAAAAATAGAATAAATGAAAGTGTAGTTTATACAAGAAATGATTAAAGGACCATCCGGGGAATGTGCACGCATGTCAAAAAAATATTCCCCTTTTTTCTCTCTTCTCACCATTATCTGTCGACCTTCTCTAGGTGCTATGAATACTGTACACTGAACGAGCTCGCGAGAGCGAATACTGTACACTGAACGAGCTCGCGAGAGCGCAGGGAATTAGCGTGCATAGATTTGTTACGATATTCATTCGCCGGGGCGGTCCTTTAATGATAATCAACGAATGTTGAAGTAAACTCTAGATTTGGAGATGGTAGATGAAAACAGTAAAGGGACGAAACATCAAGCTAAATGTTAGATAATTGATAGTTAAAAAATGTTTTGTTTAAACCAAATTGCTTGTTTGCAGAAGAGGCGGACTGGCAGAAGGAACAGCTCATGAGCATTCGCCAGGGATCAGACACATGCCAGCTACAGGCTGTCTGCGTGCCGGTCGAGTCTGCTGTCGAAGTCGACGATGAGGTCGGGAGAGAGAGAGGCAGAGAGAGAGAGAGAGAGAGAGAGAGAGAGAGAGAGAGGAAAGAGAGAAGAGAGAGAGAGAAGAGGGAGAGAGAGAGAGAGGAGAGAGAGAGAAGAGGGAGAGAGAGAGAAGATAGAGAGAGAGAGGAAAGAGAGAAGAGAGAGAGAAGAGAGAGAGAGAGAGAGAGAGAAGATAGAGAGAGAGAGAGAGAAGAATAAGAGAGAGAGAGAGAAGATAGAGAGAGAGAAGAATAGGAGAGAGAGAGAGAGGTGGGAGAGAGAGACAATGCTATAGAGTAACAGAGGAAGAGAAATAGAGAAATAGAGAGACAGTGAAGGAGAGTGAAGGAGAAAGAGAGAGACAAACTATAGTTTAGAGGAAATGGATTGAAAGAGAGAGAAGGAGAGATAAAAAGAGAGAGAGAGAGAGAGAGAGAGAGAGAGAGAGAGAGAGTCAAAACGAGAGAGCATGAACATATCTGAAGCTGTTCTGCATTTGCAGTCGATTGTGCTGTATCCCACGTGCTACGACGTGCAGAGATGTGTTGGCAGCTGCTGCAAGGCAGGCAACCAGTGCCATGCGCACTCCAATCGAACCATTCAGAAGCTGGTGAGGGAAGAGGGACAGCGAGAGGGGGAGACAGAAAAGGGAAGAGGGAGAGAGTGAGAGAGAGAGGGAGGGAGAGGAAGAGGAGAGGTTAAATAAAGAATCAAATGAGAATTCAGGTTGTCGAGCTGAAGTACATCGGCAACGATAAGTTCAAGACGAACCGTACTTTCAATATTTCGATGATCGAGCACACTTCTTGCTCATGCTACAGATGCCCGGCTGTGGTTTGGCGAGAGAGAGAGAGAGAGAGAGAGAGAGAGAGAGAGAGGAGAGAGTGGGAGTGAGATAGGGAGAGAGGAGAGAGTGAGAGAAAGAGAGAGAGTGTGAGAGGTAGAAAGTATAGGTATGGACAGACAGAGGGAGAGAGGAAAGACAGAGTGAGAGGTAGAGAGCATAGGCATAGACAGAGAGAGAGAGAGAGAGAGAGAAAGAGAAGTGTGTTCTGTGCAGACGAAGCCGTGCCCGGACAACCTGGCGATAGGCCCGTCGTGCAACTGCGAATGCCCTAACCAGCAGGAGAAGCAGACGTGCACTGGTGAGGAGATCATCATTCTATGAGAGGAACCCACTCATGAAAAGAGAGACCAATTAGATATCCAATAGGGACCAACCAGAATGGGATGCAGTGGGTGCCAGCCAATACATTGTAGGATCAAAATGGTTGGGTGAGAACGCTGCCTGCCAAGCGCTAGTGATTGAACTCAATCTATATGAATTACAATATACAGTGGAAGAAATCCGACCATTTATCCTGATTTCTTCTCAAATGTTAATGCGCCTTTGTTTGTTGCGTAGTTGATGGATAAAGGAATTCCAGAGAGAAAGTTGTCAAACAAAATTGAGAGAAGACTGCAACCGAGTCTGGGAAAGGGCGTGAATTTGAAATACTAAATATGAATAGTGAATATTGAAGGAGATCGTCGCTGGCACGAGGAGACGTGCTCTTGCGCGTGTCCACTGGTCGTCTGCCGCGCCCACCAGACCTTTGACCGCGCCACCTGCTCGTGCAGGGACCGCGTCGAGCTCACCGTAGCTGCGCGCCAACTCGCACCCGACGAGGAACTCGCGCGCGACATTGCCAATCTGCCCAAGCTCTCCAGCAGGCACAAGCTACGTCGCGGACCCGCCAACTGATTACATTCATTATCGTATTACTTGTATTCTTCTAATATATTCACACTAGAGAGAGAGAGAGAGAGAGAGAGAGAGAGAGAGAGAGAGATTGAACGAGAAAGAAAGAGAGAGAGAGCAAGAGAGAGAGAGAGAGGCAGAGAGATACAGAGAGAGAGAGAGAGAGAGAGAGAGAGAGAGAGAGAGAAAGAGATGAATGAATCCTGCAGAGGTTTCCTGCTCATAAACAATATACATACAGTAAATGATTTCTTAAAAAAAAAGATTTACAAAAATGTTTCTCACAATTTCATACATATTTTCATTACTCTTGGAACAAAGGAATAAAGTGAACTTAACTATATATATTTTTCTCATGTCTACTGGGAGCACCGATAATTAAATCTTTCTAGAAGCATGACTTTTTTCCTTCCCCAAAACAGGTTTCTCCTCGTCTGCGAATATGTGAAACGGGTGATTCATTCTAATGCTAAGCTTACTGGCAGGAAGAACTGCAAAAGTTAAAATATAGTAAAGTTGTTCATTTTAATCACTATGAGTCCCGAAGCGATTAGCGTGCGCATTGCGGTCGCGTCAGCGGCTGATGACGAATGCGCTCCAGCGAGCCGGTGGCTGTCGGCCCGGTTGGAGTTGGTTGGTGAGAGAGAGGGTTTGTGGAAGCGAGAGGTGTGGAGAGTGTGAGAATTCTGTGACGAGGCCGATCTACTGCTGCTGGTTGGCAGTGAGAGAGTGCTCGTTATTTAGACCGGGCGTGCTAGCTTTGGTAATCCGTGCTCTTCCTTCTGTACTATTGTGTACTCTCTTCACTCTTCTGTTTCTTGTCTTCAGTCATATCTTTCCGCGTCTTTATTCTCGATTTATATTTCCGAATAGGAAAGTTTCTCGTATCTTGCTTTTCTCTCTCGCGTTCTCTCTGCCCCTTCTTCTCCCCCTAACACACTCGCACGCATCTCGCCCGTCTTGTCAGTTTTCAACTGCTAAATAGATTGATTCGCAAATGTGGCTTTATGGAGTTTAATTTTTTCCGCTTAAACGTGTGCCCGAGGTTCTCCTCTAAAGGAATTCTCCCTTTCCAGGTCGTAATAATTTATTTTGCTGTACATTCTTGAGGACGCATCGAAGATGACCCAAATGCTACCTATCAAGTTCCATGAACATCTAAATGTCAGTTAGATCACCTTGTTTCTTAATGGACGGTGAGGTGCATTTGCTGCCTGAATAGTCATTAGAATTGTGAGTTTTAGTTACAAGCTATACTGTGTTTTTATTCGGTTTTAAAGCCTTAATTATTCCTATTTAAGCTCACGAACATCGGCATTCGAGCGCCGAACATCTCGTTCGCTAGCGTCACGATGGAGTCCGACAAGTTCATCGTCTGCCGCGAGAAGGTCTGTATCCTTTTCTTCACCAGAGTGGAAACTCATTAAATGGCTCTTACATGACTAGCTGCTTCCCTCGCATTCCAATTTTTGCATCTTTGCCATCATCGCGAGCTTTTCTAAATGAAGCGATGGTTGAGTATGCAGAAGTAGGATGTCTCTGTGGCCTGAAATGTGTCCCGGTCCGATTGCAGGTTGGCGAGTCCGCTCAAGTTGTCATCGTCGACATGGCAGAGCCTAACAATCCGACCCGCCGTCCGATCACTGCGGACTCCGTTATCATGCACATCTCGCAGAAGATTCTTGCGCTCAAATGCCAGTTTTTTTTCGCCAAGGCTTTTAAGCGTGCTTGTCTAGAAGACTTTCTGTGCTTTTTGGGTGTGCGCCGAGTGTTTAAGCTGTATTCTTGAACAACAAATACATGTTGGTTGAACGGTTTTGAGGCCCTACAGGAAGTTTGTTTGATAATAATGAGTGTGAGCTTTAGAATAACTAAACCTCAGCAGTTAACTTCTTTCCTTTCAGCTGGCAAGACGCTTCAGATCTTCGACATTGACAAGAAGGCCAAGGTAAAGGCGTTCAGCCATACGGAAGAGGTTCTCTTCTGGAAGTGGATCGACGAGGACACCATTGGCATGGTCACTGAGGCTTCTGTGTACCACTGGTCGCTTGCCGGTCAGGAAGTACCGATTTTATTACCTTTTTTATCACCTAAGGGTGGGCTACTCTGTGGCTTGTGAGAATTATTGTGATTGGAGAGGATGTTTATTGGATTGATAAAGGAATTCGCCGCTTAAGTAGAGTTGTGTTCCTGGATATTTGTCTAGAATATACAGGATTTCTTTGTATTTATGCTGAAAATGTTGCCTATTTGATGCGGAATTATGCCTTATGAGTGTAAATTATTGGGAATGGATTGTGATTTGAAGGTGATTCGAATCCGGTCAAGATCTTCGACCGTCACCAGACTCTGGCCGGATGCCAAATCATCAATTACCGCGCGGACGCGGAGCGCAAGTGGCTCGTGCTGGTTGGCATTGCAGGCAAGGTCAGTGCCGCTGTCTCTCGCTGCCCGGTTCTCTCCATCGCACACCTTTTTCTTCTTTCTAGTCACCCATGCTTATTCCAATCTCTTGCTAGTTGTCCATTCCTCTTTCGTATTGGCTGTTCTTTCGCATCTTGTTCACTGGTGACTAACACCTTCCGGTCTCAGTGGAGTGCAGAGCACAGGTCTATTTGGATGGGAACTTCGACAGTTTCCCCTCTCAATGGCCACGGGTTTCATTATCCGATTTCTTTCAGAAATTAGCTGAAATGAATATAATTTTAATATTTTAAAAATAATGATTGCCAGGTATTCTGTGAACAAGAATTGAAATGAAATGGTTGCAGGATGGCGTGGTGGCCGGCTCGATGCAGCTGTACAGCACGGAGAGAAGGGTCTCGCAGGCAATCGAGGGACACGCCGCGTGCTTCGTTCGATTCAAAACGGAAAACAACCCACATCCTTCCAACCTGTTCTGCTTCTCTCTCAAGAACGCTAGCGGAGGAAAGGTGGGCTACGGTGATCTGGAATTCATGTAGTTCCTGTGGTGAAGAGATATGTTTATTGTATTACATCAATTATTTAATTAGAAAAAGGTAGCATTATTTAACTTGAGCTGCACATCATCGAAGTGGGCCAGCCTGCGACCGGAAACCAGCCGTACCAGAAGAAGACGGTCGAAGTGCCTTACTCGAACGAGACCCAGGGTGACTTCCCTGTATCGATGCAGGTGGGGTGCGGAGAAGTTAGTGAAGGAGTGTGGGTTGCTGAATAACTACCAGGTGTGTCTTGGCTTCAGACTTTATTAGGAGTTATCATTTCATATGCGCAAGAAAGAACCGCAGCAAGAATGAGTGCTTCTTGCCTAATTTCGCAGCAGTCATGGGAAAGTAGTGCGCAGAGTTCTTTTTACATGCTCATTTCCTCGTTGTCAGTGGCAAAGGCAGTCTGATCTTTTCTCTTGATCTGATGTCTGGCTCGTGTTTGTTTGCTAATCACTGCAGAGGCTAAGGCAAGGTGTGAGAGGACAAGCGCGTCGCAAGCATAAGTTATGCTTGGGCGTGTTATTTGAGCATGCGGATGGAGAGATGTAGCCAGTAGTCGCGGTCATTCAACTTATGTCGTTGTTGGATCCAGTATGCGGAATTGAGCTAAAAAGCTGATGTTTTTAACCACGCGGTTATTCTGAGCTGAAAATTTGTATCCATTCGGTTTTTAGATTGTGACCTTTTACTGTTTACCCATTTCTGGAGCTGTGGTCTGGTTTTCTTATTTTAAATGCAAATTGTGAATTTTCCTGTAGACAGGTTATCGTTAGCAACTTCAGCGGGGAACTAGTCTCTTTCTTTCGAATGTGAAACCAGTTCCTCAGTCGGTGTATGGAACTCATCTGAGCATTGGCTGTGTATTGAGTCGTGATCTGGGCCCAGGGATGGTCAAAACCAGGCCCGGGCCGGGCCCACTATCCTTACGGGCCGGGCCCTTCAAATTGCGGGCCGGGCCGAGGGTAAAAATATGAAGGCGGGCCGGGCCCTTCAAATTGCGGGCCCGGCCCGGGCCGGGCCGAGGGTAAAAATATGAAGGCGGGCCGGGCCCGGGCCCATGAAGTTCTTTGAGGGCCGGGCCCTGCATACTTGCGGGCCGGGCCCGGGCCTGCTTTCTTGAGCTGGAGAAAAAGCAGAAAATTCTCGTTCGCTTGGAATCTTATTTTAACACGTTATTTTTATCGGCTTAAAGACAGATAAAGACTGTAATTCTGAAATGCAAGTAGCAATTGAGATACGAGTAGTCAATGAAATCAACAACTGGAAAAATATGTTAGCCAACAAGCAACTCGTCAATATAAAAACTGTGGTTATAGATTTTGTAAATAAAAATGAGCTGCAGAAAAGGGAAGAGAGACAGAGAGGATTCTAATGCTGAAATACAACTAGCGATTTTATTACGAGTTGTCAGTATCATCGTCTTCTTCATCTACTCCAACAACTACAGTGCGATTCATGGAAGCGGTGATGAGGGCTTGAATACTGGAGTCTGAGAGGCGGTGTCTATAGTCACTGACAAGGTGGTGCAACCTCGAAAAGGAGCGCTCCGTCTGCGCACTAGTGGCCGGCACAGAAAGAATGGAAAGAGCCAAGGAACTAAGGGAAGGCATGCTGGCTTGCTTGAAGGCAGTGCAACGAATACACGCGCGAAACGTCGTCTTCATATGCGGAGCATCGTCCGCGTCGCGGTAGTAAACATCCACTAACCCGCGTGTTTTCTCTTTGTACACTAACAAAGATGACTCGAACGCGGCAATTTGGTCCAAGTCTTCTTTTGTAAGCTCGCTGGCCGGTTTCTGCGGTGGTTGCCAAGTCGATGGCCTGTCGCTGAGCTCGACTAATTCTACGTCGGGCTCATCCATGACTAAATATAATGTTTTAAAACAAAACAATAGGAAAAACAACAACGAAAAGGGTGTGTGGCGTATTTTTTGGGGCTCTAATTGCTTCTTGCATCATCATGTTCAGGGCCCGGGCCTAAGTTTTTAAACGCGGGCCGGGCCGGGCCGGGCCTGTAGGGTAAACGGGCCGGGTTTCCGTATTTCCAGATATGTTCCGTATTTCCAGATATGGGCCCGGGCCCGCCAAATTAGCAACGGGCCGGGCCGGGGCTAGGGCCCGGCCCGGGCTCGGCCTCGGCCCGCTTTGATCATCCCTGTCTGGGCCCTTCGATATCAAGCGCGGTCTAAAGTGTCTTCGGAATGACGTTTTCCATTATGTTTCTCTCTTACCTCTGACATAGAGTGTTGGGTTGATCAATACATCCTCCGCTGCCTTTCTAATGCGAGGTATTTACGTTTTCACTTAGCCTCGTTGTCATCATGTCTCAAGTTCATTTCCCGTTTCTCTTAAAGAGGGGGTGAAAGTTACCCCCAATGGTTGGTGTTGATTGATACAAGAGACAGGAATCAATGCAATTTGAGAGGCCTTGGAACCTGTGCAATGGTAGCAGAGGGTCAGGGAATGTGCTAGAGGCGTAAACACACCCCTGGGAGTGTCCTCCCTGCTCCCGATGAAACAACGGAATTGGTAGCATATAAACAATTTGGGCGTTATGAGGGATTCGATTGTTCAGTGCGGGAGTTAGAAATTTAGGGTTTAACCAACACTTCTTGGCGGAAACGAATGATGTGTACAGTAATAGAACGAGTATTAAAAAAAAGAACAAATTGTTACGAGCACCGTACTTACCCAAGATTCTCTTTTCAAGGGATATTTATATATATTTAGATGATTCATTATTATCATTATATGTTTGAGGCAGCGGCGAAGCACGGGATACTGTACCTCGTGACGAAGCATGGGTTCGTCCATCTGTACGATCTGGAGACGGGTACGAGAATCTACTCGAATCGCATCTCCACAGAGACGATCTTCGTGACGGCGGAGTACACTGCCAATGGTGGCATCATTGGCATCAACAGGAAGGGACAGGTCAGGGGATGGAGAGAGAAGAGGGATGATAGCTTGTCTTTTCCTTTTTCAGAGGTGGGAATTGATTCACTTGCATCGAATCTACAAACGTTTCTTTTAGACATACCTGTAGTATGGGAAGAATGAGTTGTGCTGTTATCGGCCTAAATACTACTTTGCAGGTTCTCTCGGTGGCGATGGACGAGGCTGCAATGATCCCGTACGTGACGCAAACCCTCCAGAATCCCGATCTGGCCCTCCGTCTCGCTCTCCGCTGTGATCTTCCAGGAGCAGAGGAGCTGGTCGTAAGGAAGTTCAACATGCTCTTCTCGAACCAGCAGTACGCAGAGGCAGCAAGATGCGCGGCTTCGTCGCCGCAGGTTTCTATTATAATTCATTATATACAATTTTAAGAAAGAATAATGTAAACATGAAGGCCATGCACGAACAGTGGCTTTTCCTCAGGGAGTTCTGCGCACGCCGCAGACGATCCAGAAGCTGCAGGCCATCCAAGTTCCCGTGGAGAACGGAGCCTCCGCTGTCCTCGTCTACTTCTCCGCTCTTCTTGAGAGTGTTCGTGTTCATGCGACCTTGCTTTTGTATAAATATCGGCGTCGAGTTTTATATATTACTTACACGAGATTCAAGCAATTATGAGATTGTGAGTTAATTCGCAAGCGAGGATTGCTAAATTGTTTTTACAGGGCAAGCTGAACAAGTACGAGACGCTGGAGTTGTGCCGCCCTGTGGTCGTCCAGAACAGAAAGGATCTGATCAGCAAGTGGCTGGGAGAGAACAAGCTCGAGTGCTCGGAGGAGCTCGGAGACATGGTCGGCAACCGCTCTTCTGTTCTCTGCTTAATTCCGTCTTGCATTCGCTCTCGATCTCTCTCTCCCCTCTTTCTCCTTCTTCTTTATTTTTACCCCATCACTTGTTGCAGGTGCGCCCCCTGGACGCCCAGATGGCCCTGTCGATCTACTTGCGCGGCAACGTGCCCCACAAAGTGGTGCAGTGCTTCGCAGAGACGGGCCAGTTCGACAAGATCATCCTCTACGCGAAGCGAGTCGGATTCGAACCTGATTATCTCTTCCAGCTCAGACAGGTCCGAGCTAACATTTTGATGATGGAAATTCAGAATGGTTCTGAAAACATCTTGATCATCTACTGTAAGTGTGATTGTGTTCTGTGGAGAGTGCTCCATGAAAGGAACTAACAGTAAGTACTGTATCGAAATATGGTAATTCGTTGAATTTAGCTAATCTTTAACGAGGATGTGTTCAGGTGCTGCGCACGAACCCGGAGATGGGAGGTAACTTTGCCAAGATGCTTGTAACTGAGTCAGAGACGGGCGAGCCCTTGGCGGATATCAACCAGATCATCGACTGTTTCATGGAAGTGCAGGCCATTCAGCCATGCACGTCCTTCCTGCTCGAGGTTCTGAAGGGAGACAAGGAGAGCGAGGGGCATCTCCAGACGAGGCTGCTCGAGATGAATCTCATGGTTGCGCCGCAGGTCATCACATTTATACTTTTATTTGTTCATATAAAGACTGAAAATGATCTAATAAATGCAACAGAGATTAACAATAAGTTGTGATGAACGATGATTTCCAGGTGGCAGACGCGATTCTGTCGAATAAGATGTTCTCGCACTACGACAAGGCTGCGATCGGCCAGCTGTGCGAGAAGGCCGGTCTTCTGCAGCGGGCACTCGAGCACTTCACTGATCTCTACGATATCAAGAGGACCGTCGTCCACACCGCGCACTTCAAGCCAGATGTCAGCAACACCTAGCAATCATTTGATTTGCCGAATCTGGCCACGGAGTCAAAGAGTATTACATTTGTCTGCAAGGGGTGTTAAGTCAGGAATGTTATTGTGTGAACTAATGGAATTGTGACTGTTTTTGATGTTATCGTAATTGGGCATATAGTTGGAATTGAGAATGCTGCTGAGAATTGCTTTAAACCTAGCTCTTTCCATTAGTCTATTTTGATATCTCTCTGCTTGCAGTGGCTCGTGAACTACTTCGGCCAGCTGTCGGTTGACGACTCGCTGGAGTGCCTTCGCACAATGCTTCAAGCCAACATTCGACAAAACCTCACGGTAAGCAGGACACGGGTACATGACCTTTGTCCACGTTGAGCTAGTTCCATAACACACAGTAAACGCCGGAATTCTTTAATTATATCTGATAAAAACATACGGTGGTTATCCTTATTATTTGTAGATCGTCGTCCAGATCGCGTCGAAATACCACGAGCAACTTACGACCACCGCATTGATCGATCTCTTCGAGTCGTTCAAGAGCTACGAAGGCCTGTTCTACTTCCTGGGCTCAATTGTCAACTATTCCCAGGATCCGGAAGTCCACTTCAAATACATCCAGGTACTATTGACTGGTCACTACAAAGTTCTTGCAAGGGACTCATTCTTGACAATTCGGTCGGGGATATTAGGGGTGTATTTGTATTATAAAATGTGTTTTAGGCGGCGACTCGGACGTCGCAGATCAAGGAAGTTGAACGCATCTGCCGCGAGTCCAACTGTTACGACCCGGAGCGGGTCAAGAACTTCCTGAAGGAGGCCAAGCTCAACGACCAGGTTGGGCATGTGGAATGAGCAGCAAATAGTGCTGTTTCAGCGGGGGTGAATTGCTGACATCTCAGGGTGGGTATTTAGAAATCGCAAGTATGTTATTGTTAACGAGAAATAATTAGATTAAAGATTGAAGGTTCGTCTATCCATTGAATTAGTGATTGACTCTGTGCCTTCAGCTGCCCCTGATCATCGTGTGCGACCGCCACAACATGGTGCACGACCTGGTGCTCTATCTCTACCGCAACTCGCTGCACAAATACATTGAAGTGTTCGTCCAGAAGGTATATTCTCCTACGTATTTCAACGGTCTAGTGTTCGACTAGGTAATAACAAACTAATAATTTCATTAATTTAAAATCATTGCGCTGAAAGAAGTAGTGAATGATATGAATATGTGTGTTTAGGTGAACGCAGCACGCCTGCCAATCGTCGTGGGCGCTCTCTTGGATGTGGACTGCGCGGAGGACTCGATCAAACAGCTCATCCTCAACACTCGCAGCAAGTTCGACATTGACGAGCTGGTCGAGGAGGTGGAGAAGAGGAACAGGTCATTTGGAGGGGAGAAATGAGAGCGACAGAGGATGACCGGCCGACTTTGCAGACTGAAGCTGCTCGCCCATTGGCTCGAGTCTCGCGTCCAGGAAGGACTTCAGGATGCGGCGACCCACAACGCACTTGCCAAGATCTATATTGATTCGAACAACAATCCGGATCGGTGAGGGCTGTTATTTTTTTCTCGTGACATTTTATCTTACAAGCTGTTTAAAGAGGATATAGCTACTGAAACAATAAAAATAGCTAATAAGTGAACATGTTGAGCTTCCTCCGCGAGAACCCCTTCTACGACTCGCGAGTGGTGGGCCGGTACTGCGAGAAGCGCGACCCGCACTTCGCCTTCCTGGCCTATGAGCGGGGCCAGTGTGATGCGGAGCTGATCAACGTGTGCAATGAGAACTCGCTTTTCAAGAACCTCGCGAGGTATCTGGTGAAGCGAAGGGACTTTGGTCTCTGGGAGCAGGTTCTGAACGAGAACAATGTCTACCGAAGACAGCTCATTGATCAGGTCGGTGGAGGGATTTGGAAGGGACTGGTCTTCTCTGCCTTCGTCTGACTCTTCTCTAACTCCCATCAACCCTATTTCCCTCTCTCCCTCTTCAGGTTGTGCAGACGGCACTGAGCGAGACTCAAGACCCGGAAGACATCTCCGTGACGGTGAAAGCCTTCATGGCCGCGGATCTGCCGAACGAGTTGATCGAGCTTCTCGAGAAGATTGTCCTCGACAACTCGGCCTTCTCCGAGCATCGCAACCTCCAGAATCTTCTGATTCTCACAGCCATAAAGGCAGACCGCACCAGGGTCATGGAATACATCCAGGTGCAGAAGGCTTGCTTGTAAAATAGGGATTAATGTATGGAGTATTATTTCGGTGGTTGTTTGAGATAGCGGGGGTTTATACAGGAATTATGGAGGGCGAAGGAAGGAACGAAGTGACTGTAGGAGCCCCCATAATTTATAATTTAATTTAAAACAAATACTGCGGCTTGACAGTGAAAATTTTGTTGCTACCAAGTTCTTAATATTAAAATTGTGTTCCTTTCTATAGAAGCTCGACAACTACGATGCTCCAGACATCGCGAAGATCGCGATTTCGGGCGAGCTTTACGAAGAGGCCTTTGCGATCTTCAAGAAGTTCGACGTCAACTCTTCTGCCATCAACGTCCTCATCGACAACGTCGGCAACCTCGACAGGGCTTATGAGTTTGCAGAGAGGTCAGTATTATTCACCTGGCTACATATTTCCTAGATTACATTTTAGGTGACTCCCTTTCCTATTCTCTCTCTCTCTCTCTTTCTCTCTCTCTCTCTCTCTCTCTCTCTCTATCTCTCTCTATCTCTATCTCAATCTCCCTTTCCCTCTCTTTCTCTCACTATCTCTCTCTCTCTCATGTCACGTCACGTCCCTATGATAGCTGGATATTCAGATGCAACCAGTCAGAGGTCTGGGCGCAGCTAGCCAAGGCGCAGCTGAAGCAGAACTTGGTGAAGGAAGCAGTGGACTCGTTCATCAAGGCGGATGACCCGGGCGCGTACCTCGACGTCGTCAAGAAGTGCGGCGAAACTGGTGAGGGATCCATTTTGAAACGAGAATACTGGAAGAAAGAGCATTTAGCATCTTATCATTCCGAATCGAGATGAGCGATTGCATTCGGTTTATGATTTGCAGGCCACTGGGAGGATCTCGTTCGTTATCTGCAAATGGCTCGCAAGAAGTCTCGTGACTCTTACATCGAGACCGAATTGGTGTACGCCCTGGCCAAGACGGGCAGACTTACCGAGCTGGAGGAGTTCCTGAACAGCCCGAACCACGCTCAAGTCAGCCAGGTATGTGTTGGGAGCGAAACTGGAAAATGGAAAAGATTGTCTTCTCCCTTTGCAGGCCGGAGATCGCTGCTTCGATGACGGCCTTTTCGAGGCGGCCAAGCTGCTCTTCACGAACGTCTCCAACTTTGCCAAGCTGTCCGTCACTCTCGTCCGTCTCGGCGAGTATCAAGGAGCTGTGGATGCGGCCAGGAAGGCCAACTCCACCAAGACTTGGAAGCAGGTTCGGGAGGGAGCGAAAACCGAAGCAGAAAACATTGAATTCTTCTTCCATAACAAATCTTTTATACGGAGTTTTTCACATTCCTGGAAAATGAATTTTGTGAGTTGATTTTTTTATTATTTTATTATGTTTATAGGTGTGCTTCGCGTGCGTGGAGAACGGCGAGTTCCGCCTCGCCCAGATGGGCGGTCTCCACATCGTTGTCCACGCTGACGAGCTACAGGAACTCATCGACTTCTACCAGGACAGGGGACACTTTGAGGAACTCATCAGTCAGTCTCCACTCTATCCACAAAACATATGAAATTAGCCATTCCTCAGTAATGATGTTCTCGGCGTCATTGTACAATAGAGACTTATTGTAAAGCGACAATGACGGAAAAGTATGAGAATTGTTTTGATGGCATTTCCGTCATCTTGCAGGCCTGCTGGAGGCGGCACTCGGCCTGGAGCGCGCCCACATGGGCATGTTCACCGAGCTCGCCATTCTCTACTCCAAGTACAAGCCGGAGAAGATGCGCGAACATCTGGAGCTGTTCTGGTCTCGCGTCAACATTCCAAAGGTGAGGGAGCAGCTGCGCGATTAAGAAAAGGGCAATTCAGAACATGCGTTCAAATTATTAGTATTTATGCTTAGCTGTAATTATGAGGGTATGGTCTTTTTTCGCTTTAAAAGAAGTAGTAATTGGTCAATTAGTATGGAAAAGACAGACTCATAACGTGCACCAATAACTTGAGGTACTCCGCGCGGCTGAACAGGCCCATCTCTGGGCGGAGCTAGTCTTCCTCTACGACAAGTACGAGGAGTACGACAACGCGGCGCTGACCATGATGCAGCATCCGAGTGAGAGTTGGAGGGAGCAGCACTTCAAGGAGGTCATCGCCAAGGTCAGCAGCAGCTTCTTGCTTTGATTGAGGAGCAGGACAATGTACTTCAAAATGGAAAGGAATTGTAATCTGCTGATCATAGCAGAATTTAAAATGAAACGCCAGTTGATGAAACGATATTTAATAGAAAAAGGTCTGAGTCGTTACAGGTCGCGAACGTTGAGTTGTACTACAAGGCGATGCAGTTCTACGTCGACCACAAGCCTCTCCTTCTCAATGATCTCCTCACGGTGCTCTCGCCAAGACTCGATCATTCCCGCACCGTTCAATTCTTCACCAAGCGTCAGTTTTGCTGTGTCTCCAGTGCTGAAATACTATCCGCCTCTGGAATTGGACCGGAGGGGGGGGGGAGGGTTAACAAACGGCCAACCTGGGGGTTAGAAAGTGAAAAACGACCCTACCAACGCTTTCATGGGTCAGAATTATTTGAGCCCTGAATGTTCCAGTGAATGTGGCTTGACAGACGGAGCCCTTTAACGTTGCCCGAGTTCTGGCTAAGTTAGAATTGGCAAGTTGAAAGTGGAAGAATATGATAGGATGGTTATTCGATTACCTCCAGTCATGGTAGTAAATGCCAACAAGTAGTTAGAGATACATGAAGTAAGTACTCGATACTTGCAGAGAAGCACCTCCCGCTCGTGAAGTCGTACCTGCGCGCAGTGCAGTCGCAGAACAACCTGGCAATCAACGAGGCATTGAACGGACTTCTCATCGAGGAGGAAGATGCCGCTGGCCTTCGCGCTTCCATCGACGCGCACGACAACTTTGACAATATTGCACTGGCGCAGCAGCTCGAGTCGCATCCGCTTGTTGAATTCAGACGGATCTCGGCTTATCTCTTCAAGGTCAGAGTGATATCATGGGTTTAATTGAAAACAAAATGCTTTATTTATTAGTCCGGAAGAAATGTTCAGTGACTTATGGTGGTTTAGGGATTGTACTGTATTCCTGAAATAGCCAGGGAATTTGAAAAGTCAATTAGAAAAGAGGGGTTGTAAAAGATTGAGCCCAATCTCTTTCATACAGGGCAACAACCGCTGGAAGCAGTCGATCGAGCTGTGCAAGAAAGACAAGCTGTACAAGGATGCGATGGAGTACGCGGCCGAGTCGAGGCAGACCGAGTTGGCCGAGGAGCTCATTGGATTCTTCCTGGAGGTCGCATACGTTTCTGTAGTTGCGTGTTAAAGAATATTACTCGAAAGTAGTTTTTCGTAACTTAAGGGTGACGAATAGATATTCGCGTGATTACCTAAGGTTTTTGGTAGAGTTACTTGCGAAGTGGTAAAATGTTGCTGATCCATCGATGAAACAGGAGCGCCTGTACGACTGCTTCGCTGCGGCCCTCTACCACTGCTACGACCTCCTGCACCCCGATGTCATCCTCGAGTTGTCCTGGAAGTACAAGATCACCGACTTCGCCATGCCCTACATGGTCCAAGTCATGCGCGACTACCAGACTCGGGTCAGCGGCATTTGCCATTTACATACGATTTCTTTTTCCCGCCAAGTTTTCGTTCGCTGGTTTCACTAGAACACACCATTTCCAGCTCGAGAAGCTTGAACGGTCGGACGCAGAGAGGAAGGAGGAGGCCAAGGACAGCCAGAACCAGAACGGCGGAATGAGTATCTTTATTTATTCTTGTTTATGAAAAACTTGTTGATGTTTTTTGTTTCATTATAATGGAGAGCATTAATACGTTAAAGTGGTTGATGAATGAAACATTACAGAACAAGATAAGCAATGTGTACCTTGCAGTGGAGCCGCAGCTGATGCTGACGTACCCGGGCGCAGCGGTGGGAATGCCGCCTCCCATGCCTGGAGCCTATGGCGCGCCGGCGGCTCCCCCCATGCCGTACGGAGCCCCCGCCCCTGGCTATGCCGCAGGCTACCCGCCAGCCCCCGGAGGGTTCATGTGAGGAGTAGGTGCAGACACTTCTCATCTCTCCACCCTATCATCAAGATTCATCTTCAGCATTCTCTGCCTCTCTTCTACCCTTTCTCTTGCTCTGTCTGTGACTGTTCTCATGTCTGTGCATCGTCGTTTGTTGTGTTGTGATTCTCAGAGGTTTTTTCGGCTCGCACAGCCTGTACAGTGTCGGGTGCCGGGAGAATTGAGAGTTTACAGGAGCGCACCATTATTCCATTAACCATCTACCGTACAGTCCATCTCACTTTGCACCACAATTGGTAGTTCATTTCTCATCCCGAAAGATGTCTCTCTATCCCTCTTCCATTTAGCCCGTGAATATACATGTTACAAATGTTAATGATGGTGATTAATTGATCTGAACTGAACTAGAAATAGTCCTAATTTAATGAATATATTTATTTTTTAAATTCTCTCAGTGTTCCGCTCCATTCGTTTTAATCTCGCTTTGCTTATTTGGGTGGAACAGGAGTTTTGTTTTCCATGGTATTTTATCAATTCCCAACTCCGTTATGTAATATTATTTCTTCTAAGGGATGTTCGTTGTTAGTGTTGAGTCCCGGAATTTTGACCAGTATACTTCATATGTGAATAAGATCAGATGATGCAACAGTATAAATTTTATGTTACCTGCTGGCTGTTGCATCGTTTCAAGCACGAATGGCAAGTGTATTCTAGTCACTCTGATTATCGCATGGTGCCTGGGAACGGTTGCCTTCTTTACAGGAGGTGTATTTATGTGGAGGAGTGACCATTTGGTTGGGGTGCGTGGTTCTTATGGTTAATAGCCGAGTGTAGTGGAGGGGGAGTGAGTCATCGCAGCTAAACAGAGGAAGAATGGGGTAGCGATGGACTCAATCGTCCTGAGACCAGCAGCTAGCCATTGAATCATCGGTCGGCCGTGTCCACTCCCTAGTCTCTCTGCTTCTCTCTCTCCTCTCTCTCGTCTCTCTCTCCTCTCTCTCTCACTACTCTCTCTCACTCCTCTCTCTCTCTCTCCTATCTCTCACTCCTCTCTCTCTCACTCCTCTCTCTCTCTCCTCTCTCTCTCCTCTCTCTCTCTCTCTCCTCTCTCTCTCTCTCTCCTCTCTCTCTCTCTCTCTCTCTCGCATACTCACTCAAGTCTGACTTCAGCTCTCTCCAGCTTGCGAAACATTTCTCCAACGAAAATGAATGCTTGAAAGAGGCGTGAAAGTTCCAAAAAGGACTGTCAGTTTACGAGGTTGCGAAACAGTGGCAGAAGGAATCTGAGACAGCATGAGTAATTCAAGAGCGAGCACGAGGTCCCATTATACCAACACAGCTCCTTGTTCCCATACATCCCGCATGAACCTATCTGAGGTCAGTTCTATTGGCTCTCGTTCTGTTGCGCGCACGCTATCCTCTCTTTTCCCGTTTCTTCCTCTCTCTCTCTCTCTCTCTCTCTCTCTCTCTCTCTCTTTTCTCTTCTCTCTCTATGTCTCTCTCTCCGTTCTCTTTTTCTCTTCTTGAGCTGCACTTATCGCTATCTCACCCGGTCTCTCTTCACGCCGCTCTCAACCATTCCGAATGATCCCTTTGCTTCCCGTCATCTCTTTCTCGCATCTTTCTGCCTGGCGCGCATTTCTGTCTCACCCCGCGGCAGGCATCCCTTTGCTCATCAACATCTCTATCTCTCTTCCCCTATTCTCTACGCTCTTTCTCTCTCTTTTCTCTCTCTCTCTTTTCTCTCTCTCTTTCTCTCTCTCTCTTTCTCTCTTACTCTTACTCTCTCTTTCTCTTTCTCTCTCTCATCTCTTTCTTTCTGCCTTGCTTTATGCTCCCTCACTAGCACATCCACCTGGTCAGCACAAACCGGCTGCTCCCTTCTGTTCGCGATCCAGCATTCTTCTTTAATTTCTGAACTTCCCTACTGATTTTTTTTTATTGTCATCTGTAGCTTTCTAGATAACATTCAAACTATGAGCCTCACTGTTTTAATGCTCTGAACGATATTTGTCGAGACGGACAAGGGTCGCACCAAGCATTAGCACGGGCTGTCTTTCCTTTCTCCCCATTCTGCTTACGAGCAGCGAAATAGAATGGAACGGCGAGAGACGGCGGACGGAGGAGCCCGTGGTCATTCTTGGTTCTCCGTCAGCTTTCTTTGTTGCACGTCGTGTTCCGTCGGTGGTGGCTATTACAGAATATTAGTGTTGTTGGGTGCAGTTGTGCGAGCTCACTAGTATTGGGATGGTTTTCCGCCCTGCACTTCTGGCCGGGCCATGCGAGAAGGCCCGCCCGGACCTGTTCGTTTTGGTTGTCTTTACTAATTAGCCTGACTTAGTGTTCGCTTGGCCGGCCTCGTCCATTCGTCTTCGCTTGACAACTGCGCTGCATTGGGCCAACTATTGAGCTGCAGAACCTGCGCCCCCCTATGCCCGCAAGGGGGCCAGCGATGGCTGAGGACGCTAGGTCCGATTCGTCCGCACTCCCGCTAAGGATCGACATCTCGAGGAGTGTGAGCGGAGATGCCTCGACTACGGTGAGATTAAGCTATTATTATTCTTTTATTTTTAATTTTTATGCGCCCAGTTATGATTTTGGTTAAGTTGTGTTGTTTTGTTGGCAGTAAAGGTATGCAGCGAGCATGATTTGGTGTCATAGCTTTCTATGAAATCATATGTGGTAGCGCAGCATCATGCCTTGCTCATTTTCTGGTCATATTGTATTATCAAACTGGCATTCCTTCTATCACCATTCTTCTTCCCAAGTCAACTGTGATTGTGAACTGACAATTCATTCGCTTTTGCACGTCGCCAATGGATGAAATAGTCTTTATCGTGAACTTTCTCCTATCATTTCGCTGTTAAAGAAAAAAAAGATATACCCTCGCCTTGATTACTCATCCATTCTAATCGCTTTTTTTCTGTTGACAGTGGGGAAAACACACGGACAACAGTGCCTTGTTATCTTCACCGAGATCATCTTTTTGTTTATGTGAAAGAGACAATGAGCGCCAGTTGCCCAGCTGATGGTACGGTCTCTCCCATTCAACCACTCTCTCGTTTGCTATCTCCCCCCCCCCAACCTTCTGGGTACAGTAGTAGTTTAAGGGAGGATTGATCTAGAATCCCGGAACTACTATTCCCCATCAGTGACCACTAGTGAAGTAGTCTGAGGATCTACCGTATCCTTCCAATGTGGCTCAGAACAGCGGATCGCCGTCCCTTCTCAAAGTCTTCGTTTCGGAGACGAATCAGAAGTATGCCTTTGCTGTCGTCGGACGAGCCGCTTCTGACAAGGGTAATTAATATGTGTTAAGTAATGCAGCTTATTTTTTTCCTCTAGACAACAATTTTAAGTTGATTGCGGCGTCATTATACTTAAGAAAAAAGGTTCTCGGGCGTGAATAGTGCGACTGAGACTCCAACCCTGACTTTACCAATTCCCGAATTTCTGCGCTTTTTGTGTTTGGCGGCAGCTGTGTAAGTTTTATGATAATTGTTTGGGGTTTGCGATCCTGGTCTACCTTTCTTCCTTGTCGCTTGGTATTAAGTAAGTGGCCTTTTGATGTGACTCTGTATTAAGTAAGTGGCCTTTTGATGTCAGAATACAACAACTGAATACACGGTATCCAACACTAACTGTGCTACCATGTATGACTTCTAGAGATCTCGATCTCATTTCTGATCTCGTAATCATCAGTCGAGGTAACTGAATGGCTACTATTCACTCGGCTTCTTTTGTTCATCCACGGCACTTTCATATATCTCACATATGTCGATCCTTTGCTCACCGTGTCTCCTGTTCTACGTTATTCTCCTTTCTCTGTCCGTTCTCCACTCTTCCTCTTGTCTCTCTCTCTCTCTCTTTCTCTCTCGTTCTCTTTCCCTCTTTCTCTCTTGCTGTCTATCTTCTCTCTCGTCTACCCCCCTCTCTACCTATCTTACTCATCCCCATTCTGGATGTTCACTGTACAGTGCGACTGTTTTCCCTCACAGAAAGCAACCGGCACTGCTATCTCAGTTGTTCCAACAAAGGGTGGTCTTCCCTTAATCTTCTGTATTCTATGGTCTTTCCATTTGTGTACAAGTCGATACAAAGAATTAACAGTCTCTCTCTCTCTCTCTCTCTCTCTCTCTCTCTCTCTCTCTCTCTCGCTCGCTCTCTCTCTCTCTCTCGCTCGCTCTCTCTCTCTCTCTCTCTCGCTCGCTCTCTCTCTCTCCCACACATCTTTTTGAGACCTGAAAATTAAAAAAAATTTGCTTACCCACCGTATTTTTTTCGAGGCCCTCTTATCCACCTTTGTGTGGGACCCTCGGACCGCCCTTTTTCCCCGTAAGTTCTTCATAAGTTTGTTATTTCTGTTATTTGAATTCCTTATTCTCAATCTCTCTCTCTCTCTCTCTCTCTCTCTCTATGATTCTGCTCTCTCTATCTTTCTGTTCTCTGTCTCTCTCACTCTGCCCTCTCCTGCGTCCCACTTTCTTTCGTGCTTACATATCTTTCCTTGCCAACTTTGCTTCGGCTTCAGGACGATGACATAGTCGAGGGCGCTCGTTCAGCAGCTTTGAGGAGATCAGTTCGGCCGAGATTTTCACCTAGGAGCTCCATGGAAGGAGGTTAGGGGGAACGGGAATTGAGAGAGAATACCACTGGGAACGGAACGGTTTCGTTCTACTTTACCTTATCGAGCTGACAACTCTTTAGTTGTATCTCTCTTCCAAGATACTACTATGATATGTAAATATTGTATCATTACAATATCACCAATCGCCTTTCTTTGCAGGAACAAACCGCAAGTGTTCGTCTGAGATGGCCCGAGCGGCACGTCAACTGAAGGTGTTGACATGGAAGAATCTTCGTGTGATGTGGAGGAGTAAGCTGTGGACGTTCATTGAGATCTTCTTCTCACTTGTCTTTTTCATACTCATCAATGTCATAGCGAAGGTTATTTTACGCTTTTTGTTGTGACCATCATTCTATCTAGCAGTATTTATCTTTGAGATAGTATTTACGGCTAGGTATTTTAATAAATATAATCAAGTAACTTTGTAGAACATGGGCGAGCAGACGGTGAAAGAACAGCGCTACGACGTCTTTGCTATGAACGGTCAGAATTCATACATGTGTTTTTATCGGTATTGTATATGCATGTATATACATACATATATATATATATATATATATATATATATATATAATATATATATATATATAATGTGTATACATATTATACATATCAAATGATTAAAATTAACTTTTATCATGCAGGGACTGAAGTAGACTTCAACTCATCTGCTTGTCCAATGGCATGCCTTCATAATCCACCGAAGGGTGGGTTCAGGATTGCATACACGTTAGCTGTTTTCCATTGCCTGCTTCAAAAGTTAATTTTATTTTCTAAACTTTTATGATTGTGATATCCATGGCGTATATTGATCTCGATATTTTGCTCCTGGATGCCTTTTTTGAGAACAGGGGCAGTTTAACATATCGTATGCTGAACTTCAAACTACTTTTCCTAGAACTTCTGACGGTGACATGGACACTGCGAGCTCTGCTGAAAAGATAATGAAGCAGTTCGAGGCTCGATTCAACAGCCAAATCAAAGCCGTCTCCTTTGGAAGTCGAAGCCAGTTTGAACAGGAGTTGAGATCAAAGCTCAATGAGGAATTACTCTTCTGCAATCAAGAGTTCGTTGTTTTGCGGAAAAAAATTAAATTGATATCTATGAAGACTTCTTTTAGATACCTCGTCGGTGTTCTCTTCACGAAGGCCAACAATCGGAATCGCGAACTCGACTACCAGATCTGGATGCCCTATCTCTCTTATCCGAGTGTCAGTGGGAAATCATGTTTGGGAACATATTTTCTGGGTATATCGTGCGAAATTTTTTTTCAGTTTTATTTCAACTTCAGAATGAATTATGTTCTGAAAAATGACTTCTTTAGTTCAAGCTGAGCCAACAGTACAGCACGGGCGACAGTCCCTTCCAGTACAGTGGCCAGGCTTCAAGGCAAGCACAACCAATGTCACTGAAGCCCTACTGCGAGACTGGCTTCTTCGCCTATCAACTCGCTCTCGATGCTGCCTTCTCAAAGGTCTAAATTTCATTCTTTTTTTTCTGAAAATAAATGTTCTATTTTAATGGATAGAAATACTAGAACTATGCAGGGCAGTAGCTATTTAAAGTCGATTAGTTTATCTAAAAAGTAGCATTATGTGATTTTTCATATTTGATGAGGAACATTTTCAGCTCGTTCACAAGTCGGAGGTGCAATCCAGGATGGAGACACAAGCTCTTGCTGCACCGAAACACATTGTTCGGGACGTGGTGACTCTCCTCTCATTCGCCTTTCTCCTCTTTGTCCTCATGACCTTTCCCGTTGTGCTTCACACTGCCAGAGACATTGCTTCGGAGAGGGAGACTGGAATGAAGGTTAGGGGTTGGAATGTCTTATTTATTATTGGTGTTCATTATATCTAGATGTAATTATCCTCTTAGATTAAAAATATTTAGAATTTGTCATAAACTGTTAAAGAAAATTTGCTGATAGGACACAGATCAGGAAGTTTTAATAAACCAAGGAATTCTTCAGGACTTTCTGATGGTGATGGGAATGGGTCGAGGTGTCTTCTATGTCTCTCACATACTCCTCGCATTCGTCAAGTCGTGGCTGGCTCTCTTCGTCAATTGTATCCCATTCTACGGGCTCTTGGTGGTGGGATATTATTATTCCATTTCTTATTAGTTTTTCTTGTTCTATTAAAAAATATAAATAATTATTAAATAGGTAATGTATATTCTAATATGGCTGATAATAATAATAACAATAAGAATAAGAAGTAATAATGGTAATAATAATAATGATAATAATAAGAGTAATTATGACAATAATAATATAAAGATAACGATAATAAAAATCCCAGGGCATTAATCCGGCCATGCTGCTTGTGGCTGTCTTGCTGTACTCGCTCAGTGTCATTTCAATGTCTGCTTTCATCGCGTCGCTCTGCAAGACGGCGAATGGGGCGATTAAGCGTCAGTTATTTCCAGGATAACCTATTCCACACAAACCTAGCGGGCGTTATTGTTAAATTTGTAATGGGTTCGTCGAACCATCCAGAAGACACATAATTGGAATGTTGCCTGTAACATCTTTCAATTAGTTCCACTGAGGAGGTGATATCTAGGTCATCTAATATATTCTCGCATTATAATTTAGATCATAAAAAGAGAAGCTTGAGAAGTTGTTTTATAGTTGTGATGCTGACGCTGGTGGCGCTGTCGGCCGTGGGAAGTTGGTGGTCGCCGAGTCGCGAGAACGTCCTTCTCTGCCTGCTCACTGCACTTAATCCGAACAAGGCGCTCTCCTACGCCTTCTCAGCTGTCCAAGAGGCCTTGATTCGGGGTTAACAAAAAAATTTTACCGGTTCTTATTTTAATATTAAGAACTATATAAGTACTCCAACTTTTACGATCTGGATGGTTTATAGAAATATTTTTTAAGCTGCTTTATCGAAATGTGGACAATTTAAAGTCTGTTCAAATGAAGTTTTTTTTTAAGAAGCCTCGCTCGGCCCGCTGAACATGTTCTCGGAATCGACCCTCGTGATGACCTTTGGCCTCTCCCTCGTGATGCTTCTCTTTGACTCGATGCTTTTCATTCATCTCGCATTCCTCGCCGACCGACTCAGTTACATGACAACGCTGGACGTAGAAGGAGTCTTCACTTGGCTCCGCTCCAAGTGGGAGCGACGTGCCGAGCGAGCCAGGTCATTCCTTGCTACTCCACACACAATTGTTCTGGTACGTGTGTTTCAAACGAGTTCTTTTTATTCTCAGGCTAACCGAAGCCAGCGCTTGCCATCTGGACGGAGCGGAAGAAACGGACTCAGCATTGGAAGGAGGAAGACGGGCAGATATCGAAGCGAAAGGACTCGGGTATATCTGGGGGGACGGGAAGACCGCCGTCGAGGGACTGGATCTCAAGGCGTACAGAGGACAGGTTAGAAGAGCGTATGAGAGAGGGAAAGTCGGGGTATTGGGTAAGAGAATGAGAGAAGAGTAGAGAGGTGGAGAGAGTGAGAATGTTGATGAAGAGGCAGAGATGGAAGTGCCAATAGACCCAATGCAGGTGACTGTTTTGCTTGGCCACAACGGCGCCGGCAAGAGTACGACCTTCTCAATGATCTGCGGCCTAATTCGGCCTACCTCGGGAGCTGTCAACATTTGCGGAATGAACATTCTCAATCAACAAGCGAATTGTCAAGAGCGAATTGGCTATTGCCCCCAGGGAAATCCCCTTTTCACGGTTTGGATGTTTAAGTACATTTCTACCCATTTATTTGATTGTAATGTTTAACATCGTGTTTTACGAATTCTAAAGGTATTTAATGATTTATGCTCTTCTAGCATCTTACTGTCCATGAACATCTCGAGTTCTTCGCACGCCTCAAAGGAATCGAGAACGTAAAATGGCAAGCAAATGCCGAGTCGCTCTATCAGACGCTCCAGTTGACCAATCAGAGGGATACTGTACGTAATTTTATAATTGTTGTAATTTGGAATCATACGTCAGTTTGAGTTGTAAAATAAAAGTAAACATTCAGTTGGCCTCTGTACTTTCTGGCGGAATGAAGCGGAAGTTGTGCGTGGGAATGGCTCTGATAGGAAACAATGACGTCATTCTTCTGGACGAGCCAACCGCTGGCATGGATCCAGGCGCCCGCAGGGACATCGAGCAGCTGTTGGAGAAGTACAAGGAAAACGCGTACGTTTTCTGGCTTCTCTGGCTCTCTCTCTCTCTCTCTCTCTCTCTCTCTTTCTCTCTCTTTCTCTCTCTCTCTCTCTTTCTCTCTCTTTCTCTCTCTCTGTCTCTCTCTCTCTCTCTCTCTCGCTCGCTCCATTTCAGAACAATTCTTATGACAACTCACTACACGGACGAAGCCGAACGACTCGCTGACCGAATCGCCATCATGGCAAAGGGAAGGGTCATCTGCTCTGGCACTCCACAGTTCTTGAAGAAACGGTGAGAGAAAGAGGAAGAGATAATTTCACAGGTCCTATTTTCTAGCTTCGGCACTGGCTATGTCCTCAGCATTGTCTTGGCGGAACGGAATAAGGAGAGGGAAGAATCCCTGGTTGGGCACACTTTTACGTGATCTTCTCACGGAACATCCTATTTTATTTTGACAGAGATCAATTGAATTTTCCCTGTCGCAGGCCCGTCTTGCTGCAAAACACGTCCCAGGCGCCGTCGTCAGTGGAATACACGCTCTTCAGATGGAGATCACTCTTCCCAAGGAGTTCCACGACCAGTTCGATTTCCCTGCTTTAGTTTCATTCTTTAAATAATGTTTAGGATGTATTTATAGTTCTAACAGATTTTTGAATTTAAAAGAAGACAATTAATAGTCTTTTGGTGTAATGAACATTATTCCGGTCGTTCATTTTTATATTCATATGTTCTGCATTTTTAACTTGGTAATGCCATAGGTGTTCAACCAATCATTACAAATATGATAATATCTGCCATAATTCACTTTTTCTAGAAATTTAGAAAAAGCTTAATTCGTTTTCCATTCAGCTTCCCGGACCTCTTCGCGGAGCTCGAGCGGGATTCCGCCGCGCTTGGAATCTCCAGCTTTGGCCTCTCACTCAACACGCTCGAACATGTCTTTATCAGGCACATTAGACCTTACAAAAATTTTATTTGAAGAATTTGTTTTCCCGTTTAAAAAAGTTTTTTCGCCGTAATGTTTGCTTCTTTTATTACTTCTGTATTGAATGATTAAAGAGTTGGCGAGCTAGCGGATCCCGTGGATGCCGTAAACACAAATCAACTTGCGGCAGTTCGGGAAATCATCGCGAGCACCGGTATGAGCAACTCATTTAAGCTAAAAGATGGCCATCACCGAATAAATTTGTGAGATTTCAAATTGCTGCATCCTTTCGCACTCTCTTTCGCGTACTATTTTCACGCAGCGGATTTCTGCGACCTGCGAAATAGCACGCGAGAATGATAGTTATTCCCTGGAGGAACGCGATAACTTGAATAAAATGATTAATTATTTTTCGGTGATCGACCTCCTTTAAAGTATATTTATGAATTAAATAATTTCCCTCAATTTTCAATTTTTTCTTCTTTGCAGACGAACGGCTCACAGGATGGAGGCTGGCTGGGGCTCGTTTGCGCGCGCTCTTCCGTAAACGTCTCCTCTACACCATGTCACACGCTACCGTGTTCTTCACCCAAATTATCATTCCACTCGGGATCATCTGGCTCGCTGCCAACTTCTTGCAGCTCCTCGACTTTGAAGTCAGCGTCGGTAAGTCAGCTTGCGTGAATTATTTCGGCCACCAATTCCTAGCTCCTTCCTTCTCCTCCTCGGACATGTTTTTTCTGACTTCCTTCCTTCATTGCTAGCTCTCTCTCTCCCTCTCTCTCTCTCTCTCTCTCTCTCTCTCTCTCTCCCTCTCCTTCATTTATTCAGACCGTAAGCTAGTGCCTTCTGTCCTCGGCCGCTCTCGCTTCGCCCTCTTTGATGCTTCACTGCAACCGACATCCCGAGATATCGCAATGGCCAAGATCTCAAAATACAGAAACATTGAGGTTTATATTTTTGGTTACTTTGTTACTTTTTCACTTTATGACGTTTATCACACATTTATATATTTTTCATTAATATATCAATTCTAAGGTTGTTAACATCGCAAATAAGACAAAATCCGACGATTGGTGGCTCGCCCAGCCCAGAAACCGCCCTCCACTCTTTGGAGGGATATCCAAATCTGGTGCTGACTTCTCTCTCACCGTCGTTCATAACGAAGTACGATATTACAGTTACTAGCAGTATGAAAAACAGTTATTTATTTACTTGAACACTTTGAGATTTACCTGCACGCTCTTCCGACTCTTATTTCGTTTGCTGACTCCGTGAGATATGACGGTCTGTTAGACTTAACAACTTTTTTTTTCTTCTAAGAATAATTGTAAATAAAAATAAAATTGAACAGATATGAAGAGAGAAGAAGCCTTTTTATATTTTGAGTGAATATCACGACTTCGCTGCATCTTTTCTCGCCTCTTCGTGGAAGAACGACACTCTTCAAGGCGGAAACGAGCTGGCCAAGGTTTGCTGGTCGATTTTAATCGTGATTGCATTCTTCTACGTGTACATCTCTTTACTTGGATTGAATGAAACCTTCTTAGATCTATCTCCTGGGACCCGTTCTCGTGTTGATCTTCTCGATGCTAACTTCTCCATTCATTAGTCTGCCGATTGTCGATCGAAAGAGCAACTTCATGCATCAGGCCAGAGAAATTATTCTTTTTCTTTCAACGCGATTTCAAAGAAAATGTAACCGACAACTGCTGGGAAAACAGGGTTTTACATCTTGGAGCCCGGAAAGCAAGTTGGGAAGAGTAGAAACTGTATTTGTACGTCAACAGCTGGGTACGGTATGGATCAGGGAAGGCCCAAATTCATGGTGGGATAATAGACGGTGCCTTGAAGAGAGCCTTTTTTTTAAATTTATTTTTACATTGAAAACTTTATGAGAGCCAGTAACTTTTGTCTTACAAACATTGGAAGACCATTTTAAAGGTTATACTTAATATTTGTGAATAATCTTTTCAGTGTTTGATTCGTTTGCTCAAAACTGCACAAAAAAAGTCCCGGATTAACATTTCAAATTTTTTATGCGTTTTGTTCAATTGAGTTTTTGAAATGCGGATTTCAGGCAATAATTTTTTTTACTGTGGCTTACAAATAACTGAATCCTCCGTAAGAAAGGGAGGAAAAATAAAGATAATATGTCTCGACGAGGCAAAATCTTGTATACACTTTGTGCGAACGAAAACTTCTTCGATTTCCAAAACTATTCGAAAGAACTCTGATTTTTTTGCATTATATATCTCCGGATGAAACTGCAAAATCTGTACATTTTCAAGAAATCTTGAAATCGGAAAAAAATCGACAGGTTTTGACACATTTGAACTGTTTACGTGAAATGGTACCACTGGAAAATAAGTTTTGAAAAATGTACCTCATTGTTTTTAGAGCCGAGAAACATGAATTTGATGTTCATTTTTTACTTTTATTTACCATTCATGGTACTTTTACCGGAATAATGAAATATAATATGCATTAGTATCATGGTAAAGCAAAAATGAACATTTGATGTTTCTCGTATCAAAAAATCCCGTAGTACAGTTTTCAGAATAGAATGTAAAGTGAAATCCAATCTCTGATTTTTGAAAGTAAAATAGGTAGTTTCCCCATTTTTCTAGTTTGGTTAGAGCTAGCTAGAGAAATTGTTGTTGTTTGAAATGGTTCTTCGGTTTATCGACTCGCCTTCATCTCTTATGAAGTTGAAGTTTTAGCAAATGCTGACTGGAGTTTCTCCTCTCCTCTTCTGGCTCTCGAATCTGGCCTACGACTTCCTGATCTACTCCCTTGGTTGCCTGCTCTTCGCTGGAATGTTCGTGATCTGTGAATGGATTGTGGATCGGCTTGCGGCGTAAGTACTCTTTTCAATCTGTTTTTGGCTTATTATTATATTTTTATTTAAACTTATGCGCATTAAACATCATGATAGTTATGGTAATGTCTCTTTTCTTTTGAGATTGTGTTACATTTAAGGGTAATCTAATTTGTAATTTCTTTATTAGTCTTTTTCAGCTTGTTCATTCTATGGATCTGCTTCTACTTTGCGAGCATCTTCCTGATCTATACCTTCAGTTATGTTTTCGCAGCTCCTTCCAAAGGGCAAATCATCCTTTTCTTTTATCAGGTTGCATATTTGCCTCTTTCATTTCGTTTCTCTTATTTTTTATAATTGATATCCTTTATAAGTGAAATCAGTTTTTTAGCAGTATCTTATTGAATGACTATTATACTTATGTTTATGATGCAGGTGATAGTGACGATATTCGCGTACGGCTTAACTGTGCTCGCTGACCTCCAGTTCATGCAAAGCAAGATTTGGTCCAGCTTTTTTGAGGTTTGCTAAGAAACTTTACTTTTTGTGAATAAAAGAATGAGTAGTGCTTAAAAGGATTTAAAATTTTTAAAGAAAATTATCATCTTTAATAAATTGTATCGACTAGTTTAGAGGAAGTAAATTGCAGGCTCTCTTCTTGATGCTCGTGCCCTCCTTCGCTCTCTGCCGCGGCGGCTATTACATTGCACGATCCCATACTCACTCAAGAGACGGCGCAGATGGAAGCGACCTGTGGGAGTGGCAGAAGCTGGGTACATTTTTCCATTATTTTTTGCTGTTCTTGCTGTTTTGTGAATTGACACCCAGCGTCTAACCAAGTTGTCAATTTCGCTGTTCTGGAATGCATACATATTATTCGATTAAAACATATTTAGATTATTTTTCAGAGGTTAGCAAAAAGTATTTTTCCAGGTCGCATCATCTTTTACATGCTCATCTTTGGTGTGCTGACCTCGGCTATCTTCATTCTTCTTCAACTCAAGCGAGTCCGACTGTCGATCTTCCTGCTCTGGAGCAACGTCTGGCCATACAGCAAGGCGATCCAGCCGGGCCAGGTCTGTCCTGCCGCTCTTCATTCTTATTGAGTTCTCATTTATATATTATTTATTCAGATACTTCTTATTTTAAACAAAAAGCACTGAGATAATTTAGTCCGTTTTCCCGTTTTCAGAGTGGCGATGACCAGGAAGATTCGGTAGTCTCTCGAGAGAGGACGGAAATGGCAGAGGCAGATGGGAGCAGCCACGCTCTCGCCGTCAATGAACTCACCAAGAAATACGGCAGAATCACTGCGGTAGGTTACTGTATCTTTAGGCCGGGTATGGATGATTACGCTGTATATTGTGAATTCCTTTAGTGTCGTGTAAAATTCACGCGTGATTCCTGCCCGCTCTTTCTTTTACTTCTAGGCCCCGCGTACGTCACTCTCTCATTTATTCTCCCCGTCTGCCTAACACACCCTCATTTCCTCTCCTCCCTCTCTCTCTCTCTCTCTCTCTCTCTCTCTCTTTTCTCTCTCTCTTTCTCTCTCTCTATTCCTCTCTCTCTATCTCTCTCTCTATTCCTCTCTCTATCGCTCTCTCTCGCTATCACCCCTTCTCAAATCCTCTCTATCTCTCTCTATCCCTCTCCCTCTCTCTCCCTCCCTCCTCTCTCTCTCTCTCTCTCTCTCTCTCTCTCCCAGGTTGATCGTCTCTCCTTTGGAGTGCGTCCTCGCGAATGCTTCGGTCTGCTTGGAGTGAACGGCGCTGGGAAGACCTCGACATTCGATGTAATAACCGGCAGAACGTTCGCGAACAGCGGCCATGCCATGATCTACGGAATAGATGTAGCTGAGGACGTAGTCAGTTACAATCATTTTTGAGCCATTAAAGTGCGTCTGAGTAGTAGTAATCTCTATACATGATAACAATTTATTTGGGTATTAATTGTAACTTTTTGTCAACCATTTACAAAAAGAGGGTGATCGTAAACCTGGTTTGATTACGTTATTGGTTCTTACGATTATTCATTTGTGAATTCATTCGACGTAAAGTGATCGTCTGCAGTTTCTTGCTTGTAATCAACTTGGGGAAAGTATTGATTAGGTTGTTCTTAATAATGGCAGCGATATCTGTTACTTACAATAATCAGAATAACTCAGTTTCCATTCGGTTAGTTATTTCGCAACTTCCGTATCTCTTAACCCACTTAAGATAGCCTCTCTGTAAGTGTCGAGGAAATTTTTTCGTCTGCTCCGGGAAATTTGTATTTTTATTTACTTTAAAAACTTTACAACGGATACATCTAATGTTCATTACGAAGTTTCTATGTTGAAATATTCCAAAATTTGGTAGGCGGGCAGTAGCCGATGGCCTTTTTTTTGTTATGCTTATTATTTCTCGATAATCTTTTCATACAAATTTATTTCGAAAATGGTCATCTGGAACTTTCTTCTTGTGTAGTTTTGAACAAGGAATCGAACATTGAAAAGATTGTTGAGAAATATTAAGTATGACGTAAAATGACGACCTTCCAAAGTTGTGAATATTTGTACTTCTAGCTAAGAGTAATCCCCTTGATGCCCTCAGGCCATCGGCTACTGCCCGCAGTTCGATGCTCTGCTGCCTGACTTGAGTGGACAAGCCAATCTGCAATTACTCGCTGCCATGCATGGGTTCAGGCAGCCGAAGAACAAGGTATTCCATTTCAGAATCTCCTATTTATTTTAAACGCTCTTTCGCCTGATGTTTATTCAGTTTACTGTATGTAATTAGATTAATATTGTTCCAGGCATTATCCCTTCTTCGTTGTGTCCTTATGGAGCAGCACGCAACAAAAGCATCAAAAAGATACAGGTTAAACAATGCTTAATGGTTTTTTTTTACTTAACTATTTTAATTTCACCGGCTTTTAAATGTTTTTTTTCATTGTGAAGTAATAATATTTGCAATATGTATGTAGAGAATAATTGATTGGAGAGTGGAAGGGTGTAATGAGTCTTTTCAGTGGCGGGCAGCGCCGCAAGATCAGCGTGGCCGTGGCTCTCCTCGCGCAGAATCGACTCGTCATTCTCGACGAGCCAACGGCTGGCATCGATCCAAAGGTTTTATTATTCAATATTACGCGAATAAATGTCTAAAATGGTCCTTGCAGGCCCGCCGCGAAATCTGGGAGTTGCTGTGCGGAGTGCGGGACTCGGGAGACACGGCACTGCTGCTGACTTCTCATTCTATGGACGAGTGCGAGGCTCTCTGCTCACGCATTGCTGTTCTCTACAAGGGAAGACTGCAGGCCATTGGGTCATCCCAGGCACTCAAGAGCAAGTCGGTTGGGGGCAGAGAGAGAGAAGGAATGGGAGGGAGAGGGAGAGGGACGGAGAGGGCAGAGAGAGAAGGAATCGGAGGGAGAGGGACGGAGAGGGCAGAGAGAGAAGGAATCGGAGGGAGAGGGAGAGAGACGGAGAGGGCAGAGAGAGAAGGAATCGGAGGGGCAGGGACGGAGAGGGCAGAGAGAGAAGGAATCGGAGGGAAAGGGAGAGGGCAGAGAGAGAAGGAATCGGAGGGGCAGGGACGGAGAGGGCAGAGAGAGAAGGAATCGGAGGGAGAGGGAGACTGACAGAGAGGGCAGAGAGAGAAGGAATCGGAGGGAGAGGGAGAGGGACGGAGAGGGCAGAGAGAGAAGGAATCGGAGGGAGAGGGAGACGGACGGAGAGGGCAGAGAGAGAAGGAATCGGAGGGAGAGGGAGAGGGCAGTGAGAGAAGGAATCGGAGGGAGAGGGAGAGGGACGGAGAGGGCAGAGAGAGAAGGAATCGGAGGGAGAGGGAGAGGGCAGTGAGAGAAGGAATCGGAGGGAGAGGGAGAGGAACGGAGAAGGCAGAGAGAGAGAGAGAGAGAGAGAGAGAGAGAGAAGGAATCGGAGGGAGAGGAACGGAGAAGGCAGAGAGAGAGAGAGAGAGAGAGAGAGAAGGAATCGGAGGGAGAGGGACGGAGAAGGCAGAGAGAGAGAGAGAGAGAAGGAATCGGAGGGAGAGGGACGGAGAAGGCAGAGAGAGAGAGAGAGAGAGAGAGAGAGAGAGAGAGAGAAGGAATCGGAGGGAGAGTGACGGAGAAGGCAGAGAGAGAGAGAGAGAGAGAGAGAGAGAGAGAGAGAGAGAGAGAGAGAAGTAATCGGAGGGAAAGGGACGGAGAAGGCAGAGAGAGAGAGAGAGAGAGAGAAGGAATCGGAGGGAGAGGGACGGAGAAGGCAGAGAGAGAGAGAGAGAAGGAATCGGAGGGAGAGGGACGGAGAAGGCAGAGAGAGAGAGAGAGAAGGAATCGGAGGGAGAGGGACGGAGAAGGCAGAGAGAGAGAGAGAGAGAGAGAGAGAGAGAAGGAATCGGAGGGAGAGGGACGGAGAAGGCAGAGAGAGAGAGAGAGAGAGAGAGAGAGAGAGAGAGAGAGATGGAATCGGAGGGAGAGGGACGGAGAAGGCAGAGAGAGAGAGAGAGAGAGAGAGAGAGAGAGAGAGAGAAGGAATCGGAGGGAGAGGGACGGAGAAGGCAGAGAGAGAGAGAGAGAGAGAGAAGGAATCGGAGGGAGAGGGACGGAGAAGGCAGAGAGAGAGAGAGAGAGAGAGAGAGAGAGAGAGAGAGGGAATCGGAGGGAGAGGGACGGAGAAGGCAGAGAGAGAGAGAGAAGGAATCGGAGGGAGAGGGACGGAGAAGGCAGAGAGAGAGAGAGAGAGAAGGAATCGGAGGGAGAGGGACGGAGAAGGCAGAGAGAGAGAGAGAGAGAGAGAGAGAGAGAGAGAGAGAGAGAGAGAGAGAAGGAATCGGAGGGAGAGGGACGGAGAAGGCAGAGAGAGAGAGAGAGAGAGAGAGAGAGAGAGAGAGAAGGAATCGGAGGGAGAGGGACGGAGAAGGCAGAGAGAGAGAGAGAGAGAGAGAGAGAGAGAGAAGGAATCGGAGGGAGAGGGACGGAGAAGGCAGAGAGAGAGAGAGAAGGAATCGGAGGGAGAGGGACGGAGAAGGCAGAGAGAGAGAGAGAGAGAGAAGGAATCGGAGGGAGAGGGACGGAGAAGGCAGAGAGAGAATTAATCGGAGGGGCAGCGAGAGGGACGGAGAGGGCAGAGGACTAATGGGCGTTATTAAGAAGGACTCCAGTCGGTTCTCACAAGCGAATAAAACAGTGAAGAGAGTTTTCGCTCTCTCCATTGTTCTGAGTGTAAACGAGGGAGGCGGATGAGATGGAACCTTGCAGATACGGCAACAGCTACCAGCTGACCCTCATCCTTCCCGAGAAGGACAAAACAACTGCGGCAATCGCCGTTGTCGCTCGCCACTTTCCGACCTCACAACTCAGATCTGGCGAAGGCACACTTACAATCAATTGGGAGGTCGGTTGGGGGGGGGGTGAGCGGAGCTTAGTTGAATGTCCCTCAATTTCTTTTCACCTTTTATCTATCTCTCTTCTCCCTCTCTCTGTCTCTCTCGCCCTCTCTCTCTCTCTATCTCATCTCACTCTATCTCACTCTCTCTCTCTCTCTCTGTTTCTGTCTCTCTCTTATCTCTCTGTCTCTCTCTCTTCTCTGCAGATCGCCCGACAGCCCAGTGATTCGTGGTCCTCAGTTTTCCGCCGCTCCCAAAGAGTCTCCCAAGAAGTGGGCGCCGTTGACTTCTTTATCACTCAGTCTTCGCTGGAGACTGTCTTCATGCGGCTAGCCAAACAGGACAACAGGACTTCGGAAGGGGAGGAACTGGAGTAACAAGAAGGATTAATTGGGATGAGATCGGGCCTTAGTTTATTTCTGGATTCTTCAAACTATACGCCTATTAGTGTTTTCTTTGTTGGCTAGAGAATGGAATTCCTTAGCGAGGCAAGAAGAAATGCATTGGTTCCTTTGCTTACTCCTTGCTCGCCCTCTCGAGTCTCCTCACCAAAGCAAGTCATCCGGGTCCGCTTCCTCGCTTTATCTGCTGAATGGGTACTACTGCTTAAGACAACTTGTTGTATCATTCCTGTATATACACTCTCAGAATTCACTTTTCTTCTATTTCGTATTTTATATTACCGTACATTCCTGCTAATACGTTCTTAATATTCTAGTTTAGTACTTCAAGTTCTTAATCTGCGCAGGCCATCTTTATAGATTTCACAAAATTTGTTATATGTATTGCTAATAAAGCCAGGCAAGCTTGCACCAACAAGTTCTAGGTGACAAAACGGATCGGCAAGTGGAATGATTGGTTTGATGGAAGGAAAGATGCTTCAAACAGTGGAAAGCTTTAAATCTGGATCTGACCAAGAGTATACTAGAATCTTCGATCAAATAAGCTGTTCCAGGTCAGCGATGCTCAGGACAACTACAACTTGTGAACTCTTCACTACTTTAAAAGGAAAGAACAATTACACTTGATTAAAAGGCGAAAATCCCTGATATTGATATTGGCGCCTGTTTTTGATGCTTAATTAACATTTAAGAAATGGATTTCACTATTAAGAATTCGTATGGCAATACGGGCTGGCTACAGTAAGCCGAGGATCCCCCTCCTCTCTCTCTCTCTCTCTCTCTCTCTCTCTCTCTCTGCGGACTTTCGTGTGAAAGGGCGAAGAACAAATACGTTGCATGCGTAAGATCCAGAAAAGTGTAGCTCTTGACGAAAGGATAAAAGGTATTCGAAAGAAGGTGCTGACCTGAGCTGCGCGTTCTTGCTGCCTAGATCAATCTTCCATATTAACACTTCTTCGCTCGCAGCAATATTCGGTATAGAATGCTCGTGGTCTCACACTTGTTCTTTACTATGTTAACGAAATGTTGTTAAAGTTTTTTTTTCTCTTTTGTACTACTTTCTTCCTATGAAATTTTTTTCAGTAAATCGGGGATTTTCTGTATGTTGTTTGATGTTGTGCAAGACTTGGTAATATACATAGATAACATGAAAGGATTACATTGTTTTGCGCTTCCCACATCGGTTTACATAATACATTTAGCATACAAATGATGTCCCAAAGCCGGAATTCATATGATTTCATCCATTTAATTGACGGCAGTGACACGAGTAACACATACATACATGCACGAGTAATGAGATCGATTGCATATTCAGAGATTCCAACAACTTTGGAACAAGAAATGAGTGTAGAACGACGCTATTAATATTTGGACTGTTAAAGGACGCGTGCCATAGAGTTCACTTACCTTAGAACACGAACAAAAATATAATTGCACTTTAACATGTAAAAGTAAATGTTCACGGTAATTTGGATGGCAGGGTCCTTGGAATTAAATTTTCAGATATGGCTAGAATGGGTTGAGAATGACCCGGCGTACTACAGCAATACAGCGAAGACAGCATTATTATATGTAGTACATCTTGGGAGCTGTGGACAGATAAGTCCATCTTATTAGACCCGTTATAATGGCATAGACGAATGACAGGCGAAAAGAAAGCTGAAAGCGATAAAGAACTGATAAAGGGGAGAAAGAAGGAAATCACGGACTTTACGATGACGATAGAGCGATCAGTCGTTCCGTGCAAAAAAGGGCCAATGAAATATATACGACGAACTTCAATGAGGTCGAATCAACTGTACAATTATACAAAAACATCGGCGTTTAAACATCATTCAGTTACAATATGCCAGAAAGTACCAAATAAAGCTGCAATCTCTGAGGTACCGTAAACCATGTGCCATTGATTTTTCGCGTCGAGAGTTCTTCACGTACGCCGAGCGCGCCGTGCAACTGCTTGCTTCAGGGCATCCATCTTGCGTTCGGCTTCCTATTAGGAATTTATACCTTTTTCATGTTTCGCTTAATTTACTAGTAAGTTGCTTTACTGTTTCTTTGACTAATCATATTTGTTTTTTATTGAAATGTACCTTATCGAAAGAGAAGCGAATTGACTTAACGAGCTGCTCAGTGGCTGGGATGGGCAGAAGCTGAAAGAAATGACGGATCCTCTTTGCTACTTCTTCTTTCCATTCGATAGATCACCCTTTTCTCTCTACTTCTCTGTCCATTTCTCCTCCAGTTCTCTATCTCCCCTATCTCTCTCTAGTTCTCTCTCTCTCTCTTTCTCTCTCTCTTTCTTTCTCTCTCTATTCTCTCTCTCTCTCTCTCTCTCTCTCTCTCTCTCTCACCAACCTTGTCTCCATCGAAGCAAAGAGACTCCTTGTCCGTGGTGCAGAGGTGGCAGCTTGCTCTGCAGTTCTCAGCCATGAATGCCTGGGAGTCTCCGTTGCACATTCCAGCGCGCGCGAACACTGGACACGACTTGTGGCGGTCGGCGCATGCTCAAATTTTTGCTTTATTAGTTAAATTCGTTGTATATTATATTAGTCACATATAAAGAACTCATAAAGACACTCCACGATGAATTGAAAAGAAAATATTTTAATGGATGCACTAGCATCACTTAAGAAAACCATTGCGATCGCGAAATCGCAATACACTTGGTTCAAAAACCATTAAGAATGATAGATACATATAGAGAGAGAGAGAGTTCAAAGGGTCGTAGCAATGAGAGGGGAGGGGAGGATAGGGTGACTATTTCAAAATGAATAACTCCCATACATGCGAAGTTCCGACCGAGATCGGTTGCCAACTAATAATTAAGCGCTGCAGTGGTATAATGCTTTCGTTTTCTACCAACTATGATCCTCTTGGGTCTGGCGAGAATAACAGTGGGAGGTGGCGTGTTTCACTGAAAGGGCAAAGTGCTGTGCATTACTCCAGCACACTCTTCTAGAGTTGTGGGTGGTTGTCTATTTCCAAGTATTATCCCTATACCGGATTAACAGTGAAAAGAGTGAGAGAGACTGAATGCCTAGCCGAAATGACTGGGTAGAGGGAGAAGGGGCGTGGCTACAGCACTTATTCAGAAAAAAAAACCATTGCGGCGTTATTCATGCTGATGGTGAGCTTAAGAGATTTGACCAATAGATATGACGTTTAATGGTTTTTGACCAGTGGATGTAACTCAGTGGATATGCGTCCCTCATTTTAGGCGTTTTAACACATAGGGCCTACGAGAACAGATACATACATACATATGTATATTATGTACATACCTGTTTACGGTAGTGTTTTTTTTTCTTGTTACAAGTATTTACAACATCTCAGTAGAAAAAGAATCATTTGCCACTGCATACATTTTTCTGTCAATGACGCGATCTCTCTCTCTCTCTCTCTCTCTCTGACACTCTCTCAGTCTCTCACTGACTCTCTGTCCGATTGAAGGCTGGCTCGCAGACTTCGCATGCCACCTGGCAGAACTGGCTCATGTACTCGATTTGCTCTCCGCACATGCCTGGGAAGTATAATTAAGTTTATATTGTAATATCAAAATAATATCGTTTTTGTTAATATTTCTAACTCCACTTGATGTCATTGACACCGAATTGCTGCAGATAGCAATATTCTTGATCATTCATTTTTGAAGTAAAAGCTACCTTCATAAGCCCATCGCTCGCAGCAGGGATTGCGGTTGAAGCAGTCAACGAAGAGCTCGGCGGCCATGGCACCGGGCGCGGGCGTCGGCGCGGGCGGCGGGAGAGGAATGACTGACGTGTTCGTGGCCGCCAGCGAGCGAGCCGCCAGCATGCGGAATTGGCCGCCCGGCTAGAGAGAAGAAAGAGTCATTAGCATGTCTTCGGAGATACATTCATAGAGTAGTGTGATGCTCACAGTGAATATCTACATGTGTTGTGCTGTCTGCATTTGGTTGTCATTCAGTGTCTGAGTCATGCTTATGGGCCATGTGGCATTGCTAGGTTCGCTATAGCTTAATTAGCAAAAACCTCTAACCGGCGAGCTCACTTCACTTTGTTTCTTGTATCTGCTTCTCGAGCTTCGGTCTTCAACTCTCTCTGTCTCCCTCTCTCCCTCTCCCTCTCCCACCCTCTCCCTCTCTCTTCTCCCTCTCTCTCTCTCTTTCTCTTTCTCTCTCTCTATCTCTCTCTCTCCCCTTAATAAACCTCTCTTCGGCCTCGCTTCTCTTCATCCACAACAAGTGATTATCAGAGTATTAAGAAAAGACAATGTGCATTACATTCTGGACGCAGCGGCCGAACCAGCAGCGGCCGGCGTAGCACACGTCTAAGTTCTCGAAGCCACGGCAAAGGCCGCCGAATTTGACCTGCACGAGAAGGGGACTAGAATGAAATGGCAGATTGTGTGGGAGAAATAGAGAGAGGGGGAGAGAGAGAAGAGAGATGTGGCCAGATAAAGAGAGAGAGTTTGAGAGAGTGAGAGTGCTACAGAAAGAGAGTGAGAGAGGGAGAGAGAGAGATCAAACCTTGGAAACGCAGTGCGGGAAGCCGCGGGTGTCGCAGAAGAGGAATGGCGAGCCACAAGTGGGATTCTGGAAGGAGCAGGAGGGGCGCGGGGCGTAGCGATACATCTGGTCGGTGTACGAGTTCGAGAGGCCTGAGAGAGCAAAGCCATCCCATGGTAACAAAGGATATTGGAAGGATTCAGCACAATTACTCCCTTCCAGCAAAACCTTCTGTTAGTCGTCTTTTCTTTTTTCCTTTCTCTCGCTCTGTATTTTCCCATCGGCTTTCTCTTTGCTCCTTTCTCTCTCTCACTATCTCTCGCTCTCTATCTCTCTCAACTCTTTCTCTCAACTCTCTCTCTCTCAACTCTCTCTCTCTCTCTTTTCTCTCTCTCTCTCTCTCTCTCTCTCTCTCTCTCTCTTCCACTCACCATCTCTGTTCGCGAGATATGGGAATGGTCGCATGTTTGCATACGAGAAGTGCTGCCAGTTGGCACACGAGCCAACGTCGGGTGCGTATGCCTAATTGTTAATTACATTTAATGATTTGTTCAGTTCGTTTTTTCCTTCTTCAAAGATATGCTTCTGGATCTCATCTGATTGTGAGCTCTTTCCTGCTTAAATGGAAAGAATGAGGGCTGAATAGCCTGCTCATGTTATTGGAATTATTATTACTCGCCTTCTCTTTTCCGTTTTTGTATAGAAAAATGAATGGCCGATGTCTTTAACTGGCCAAAAGGAAGGCCGCACCTGTTCCCTAAGCCACTTGGGCTGGCGGAGTTGCCGCCACAACTCCCAGAGGTAGTCGACGAAGGAGTGATGCATGAAGAAGATGGGCTCGTTGGCCGAGGTGGAAGGCGGCTTCATGTCTCCTCCGATCCACAAGTGGATGTTCGAGTGCACGTACTCCACTGCGCCGTAGTTGTTCGGGTACGGGCACGCTCAACAACGGGACTATGAGATAGACTCCTTCAAACAATTTACTTTAAAATCTAATTTGTTAAACTCATAAAAATTATTACACAATGATCTACCGCCGAAATGGGCGCAGCGCAATGGTGACAAACAAACATTTTGATAATGGCGTTTCACCTTTCTAACTCATGTTTGGAATGAATTCATAGTTCTGCTGTATGCGGAATTTCATTTATTTTTCAAAAAAAAATTTAAAAGGTCCAAAAAAATATTTACTGCGCGCTGATTGAACATCACTGTAGGTTGCTATTTTACATCGCTCTTCCTTCTTCACTCTCCCATCTCTGTCTCTCCTTCCCTCAAATCACTCTCTCTTTCTCCTCTCTCTCTCTCTCTCTCCTTCTTTCTCTCCCTCTCTCTCCCTCTCTCTCTCTCTCTCTCTCTCTCTCTCTCTCTCTAAACTGACAGTCAAGTGGCGCGGTATAGGCGAGCACAAATGCAATGTCGCTTTGTGAGACGATGTTGTTGATCTGCATCTCAGAGAAGAGCTGGCCTTCCTGTCCGAGTTGCCTGCAGGAATGGATGGGATCCCTTCTTCTAATTCACACGTATCTACGAAATGTTTAAAGAAGTTTTCCACTTTTCCTCGATCACAGATTTTTTAATGAATACATAAATAAATTAGGGCCCTTCATCCAGGGCCTGTCGTGTAATCAACGTGCTTGGATCAGCAATCACAAATTATTTCAAGTCGTGAACTATCTCTCTCTCGCTCTCACTCCCTTCTCTCTCTTCCAACCCCTTTCTCTCTCTCTCTCTCTCTCTCTCTCTCCTTCCCTCTCTCTCTCACTCCCCTTCTGTCTCTCTCTCTCTCTCTTTCTCTCACCTCAGAATGTTGCCTCTGCCCTCGAGGGTGGGCCAGTATGCGAATGGTCCCTGGACGACGTTGCCCCAGAAGTCGGTCTCGCCAGCGAAGAGATTCGAGAACATCATCGAGTCTCTCGGATCCGGCAGGTATGAGTCCATCACCGAATCCCAGTATGGAATGGCTATCGTCGGGTCCACCATACGCAGGGCGATCTCTACTCTAAGAAAAATAATAATAATAAAGGGTTGCCTAACTTTATCTCAATCACGATCAAACATTTTCAACAAGTTTCGCAATCCGGGTTTCGGCACAAGGAAGCGGTTGAGACAGTTCGGACACAGTAGAAGTGAAAGAAATGGAAATTGTTTGAAAAAATAAGAATGAAATAAGATCGAATTATCGACAGAGAGCGAGAGAGAGAGAGAGAGAGAGAGAGAGAGAGAGAGAATGAAATGGTAGGGCTTGCGAAGGGAGAGGTCTGACCGTTTCAAGTACTCTCGATGCCAAGGCAGGAAGCCGGGGCCGGAGTGAGCGCCGCTGCCAATGCCGACCTGAATTTACAATTACATATATCTTTCAAAAATATATATAGGTAAAAAGAAGAAAATTTTAATGTTTATAAACTTTTAGGTTAATAAAATACAAAATAAATCAGGATAAAAACCTCAAGATGCTGCCGACTGAGGCGGTCGTATTCGCCGTTGCGCTTAAGGGTGTTCAATGCCGAATGCCAGCGGTTCCGCTCATTCTCCGTCATCATACGGTACTCCTGGAATACGGTATCTTTTTATTATCATTATTTCAACTCTTGCTTTAAGCCAATATTTTTGGCATACCTGAACTATAGAATGGGATAACAGAAAAGAAGACAGACATTTTGATCAAGCATATTCCACTAGGGATCACCCGCAGTTGCGAAATTGAATGCGAAATTTCGTAGCAATAAGAAAGTGAATAAAGGGGAAATAAATGTAAACTAAGATTTGCCGATAAAAACATTTTGGAAGGATGTTTCTTGTAGAATGAGAAAATAACCTTGCGAAAGGCCATATTAAGCGGCTGTCCACTCGCGAGTATGCAGTTGCCACTTCGCATCGCCCCCTGAAATATATTATTTTTATCATCACTGTATTTGTCTATACTACCAAATTATTTGGGATAATTTTTCTCATTAATTTCCTGTAGAATTCCCCCGACTTACTCAAGGTGCTGCACTTTTTCCAGAGCTTTGGCAAGAATCTATTTTGGTCACTTGCTGAACGTTTCTGAGCATGACTCATGCTCTCATGATTATTCAGAAATGGCCGTCTTCTCTACAGCCAGTTTTTTTTCCTCATTGCCTGCTCTCTCTCTCTGCCCGTCCATTCCGAATGGCACTTCTTCCGACCCCCCCCCCCTCTCCCTCTCTGTCTATCTCTCTCTTCTCTCTCAATCTCTCTGTCTATCTCTCTCTTCTCTCTCAATCTCTCTGTCTATCTCTCTCTTCTCTCTCAATCTCTCTGTTAAACAACCACACCCTTACACATTTCCTATGCACTCTTGAGTGGATGAATAGAATTCGTACTTGCGGAGGAGGACCATCAAGACTGTTTTTCCCCGCTCGAACGACAAAACATCAATCAATCACTCGGGCATTGGTGCCTTTTCTTGAACATTTTAATATGCTTTATTGTTGCTACCGGTTTTGTAGGCAACATGGAAGTGTTTAAAGATGTATTAAATGGACGAGACTCGAGAGAGCGCGTTGCTGGCAAACGAACACCCGTCGTGCTCAGACAGCAAACAGATTTGGAGAATTCATTCTGGTCCATTTCAGAGGAGATTCTTGATCCACTGCTAGTTCATAGGCTGCCTTCTTTCACCTTCTCGAACTAAGTAAGGCGGGCAACCTGCTGCTACTCTCTGCTCAGTGACCAGAGTTTGAATGGCAACAGCGGTATGCAAAGAATTCTATTCAGCACTCCTTCTTCTCTCTCTCTCCCTCTTCTCTCTTTCGCTCTCTCTCTTCCTCCTCCCCCCCTCCGCCCTCCAAAGACCTCCCATGCTCGTTCTCTTGCAAAGTTCATGTTAATCGTGAGTGTCCTGGCCTAGAACGTATTTTGTAAAATAATGGATTTGACGTACAGCGAAGAATGGACAAAGGCACTGGAGAGTCATGCAGTCGTAGGGATGGAAGGCGGTCTGGCCCCTGGCGAAGGCCGGCACGGGCACGGGCTGCTGCCAGTTTGGAGAGCCATCCGCGCGCGCGTCACCCGGGTTGAAGGAGGACGAAGCGGAGGCTGTGGCCGGGCGGGCAGACGTCAACTGGGCGGGCAGAATTTGAAGTTAAACAATTCTATCAATATAATACACGGCAAATGTTATAACATCTTTTTTGTGATTTCAAATATAAGGAATACAATCTGCGTTGCTGCTCCTCTTTTCTCTCCCGATCTTTTGTTACTCTCTCTCTTTCTAACTCCCTCACAGACCCTCGCTCTCTCTCTCTCTCCTTCTCACTCTCGCACACCATTCCCACGCCCTCTCTCTCTCTCTCTCGCTCCCGCTCCCTCTCTCCCGCTCCCTCTCTCCCTCTCTAGCTCGCCCTCTCTCCCTCTCTCCCTCGCCCTCTCTCCCTCTCTTCCTGGCCCTCTCTCTCACTCTACCTCGCCCTCTCTCCATCTCACTCTCTCCCTCTCCCTCTCTCTCCCTCTCTACCTGCGCTGCCATTGACTGCCGTCGCTGTGCTGCCTGCCGAATCCGCTGCAGTCGTGGAGAGGATGGCGAGAGAGCCGCGAGGATGCTCTGCCGCTTTATGCGCGCCCGCGTCGCACGGTCCATGTCGCGGAGCTGAAATAAAGAAGAGACGTGGACGGGTGGGCGGAGTCTTATTAAGAAAGCAGGGAAGATTTGAAAATTCTTCACTGTTTCGAGCATTTATGAAATCTTGCTCGGTCATCAAAGATGTTCCTGTTGAGTTGTTTTCTTGCTGCAATAAGCGGCTTATGCATGACTTTACTCGGTTAGTATGTAGTTTGCTTTCCTTTTAGAGTGGTGCTTAGAGAGTGGAAACCACGACGGACCAGTGGCCGTGCTAGTAATTCATCTCATCATCTCGACTTTTTCGCATCTTGTTATTCTCTCTCTTCTTTATCCTCTTTCTTTATTTCTATCTTTATCAATCACTCTCGCTTTCTTGCTCACCCTCTCATTCTCTTTCAGTATCTCTCTCTCTCTCTCTCTCTCTCTCTCTCTCTCTCTCTTCTCTTTAACCGTTTTTTTCTGATTACTTTTTGTTGTGTGCGTGCGAAGTGTCATGTTCCTGGCGTAGAAAAGAACGTTCGAGCGTGACCGAAGAGAGAGAACAAGAGCCACGAGGGATTTGAAGAATAACTAAGTGAGAGAGAAAGAGAGAGAGAGAGAGAGAGAGAAAGGGCAGGATGGAGGGAGAGAGAGCAATAGAGGGGGGGGGGGAGATTGGGAGAACCCGCCGATTGCACAGTTCAAAACTCGTTTGTGTGCATATTAAAATACACTCTTGTCATGAGTGTTGTGATTGTGGTCTAGAATGATGTGAGCGGGGCATGATGAGTGAACAGCTGTTTTTGGAGAATCTGCAGAGCAAAAGTAAAGAAATCGCAATCAAAGACTGCTGAGCGCCTATGTTTTTTTTGTTGGAGATCATTATCTACACAAACGATATCAACACTAATTTTTTTATTCTATTGGAAAACGAAGATCAGCAGAGATGAGTGCCGAACAGAGATGAGGCAACAAGAAGAAACTCTCGCAGAGTCGGCGTCGACGGACCGAAAGGGGAAAAAGAGAGATGTCTCAGTTTGCAGGGACGGGATCCCGCATCGCTAACCAGTTGGCGATCGAAGTAGTGAAGAGCAATTGACGACTCTTCGCAGCTTTTCTTTCTCTAGCCTACTTTTTTTGCCTTATCGGTGTTTGTCGCAGCATACAGCAAAAGAATTCTTAGAAACTAAATATGTTAACTGTTTCCGACAAGCATTGAGCTTTTTACAGCCCAAGTTAATATTTAATTGCGTTATGTGTTATTATTCTCCAGGTATTTATTATTCTTTATTAAATAAAAAAAGGAATGAATAAAAGTGCTACCATGAGACACGTGCCACGGATGTCCTTGTTCAGCGCGTCTGAGCAATCCCGTGGATAATGCTTCCATTCTGGCAGTGCGGGATCAGCTGCGATATTCAGCTATTTTATATAAAAATTTATGGAATACAATTTTTTTATGAAAAACAAAACATTTTCAACAATCTGACTTACTCTGCGGATTGCGAGAGGTGGTGGCGGTGCTTCCCTCGTGTTTCTTCGTCGTCCTTCTTCCCTTCCCACTGGCCGTCGTTGGTCGTGCCGTGACCTCAGCCGAATCACTTGCCGCGTCCACGGCGCCGTGTGCGGAAACGAAGAGGAAAGCGGCCGCGAGGCACGCCGCGGAAAATAAGCGCATTCTGGAAAGAGAAATGAACTGAGAGATACCGTTAATCGGCATATGCAAAAGACTAATTGATCACGATCAATGAAATATCGTTTACAACTTGTTCTGCAGATAATGGTAGTAGTATTTGCTCAATCTCACCTGAACTCTCTCTCTCTCTCTCTCTTCTCTTTTTCTTTCTCTTTCTCTTCCTCATCTCTCTCTCTCTCTCTTTCTCTTTCTCTTCTCTCTCTCTCTCCCCCAAGAGACCATCTTGATTGTAAATTGGTCCGCACCTTCCTCGTTCAAAGTGCATAGGTTCTCGTGTGGGTTGGGTTGGCAGGAGGAGCGAGAGAAAGAGAGCGCAAGATAGAGAGCAAGAGACAGAAAAAGAGAGGAAGCGAGAGAATGAGAAACAGATGGAGAGAGTTCTAGATGGAGAGTGAGAAGGGAGTAATAAGGACAGCGAGCAAGAATAAAAGTGTCGATACCTAAAATAGCATGCCTCAAGGGCAACAACAAGAACATATTATCTCGACCGCTCTAGTGTATACGCCAGGCAACATTTTTTATTTATTTCAAGTATTCCTTTGGCATTTTTTGCGCTTAATCTTACTTATTCTCTTTTTTTCTCTTTCACTCTGTCTCTTTCTTTCTCTCTTTCTTTTCTTTCTCTCTTTCTCTCTCACTCTCCGTTTTCATGAACATTCTCAACAAACGCTGCTTCTTTAAATCTTTCTTGAGTTATCACACAGATTTCACAGAATGTTTCGCAGTGCACTATAATTCTTTTAAGAAAGAAAAAGGAGATCAGAGAGGTTACAGCGAGAGAAAGAGAGAAAGAGAAAGAGAGAAAGAGAGAGAGAGAGAGAGAGAGAGCGAGAGAGAGAGCGAGAGAGAGAGAAAGAGAGTTGTCGGAAAAAGGAATTAACAATAAGAACCGATAGAGCGAAAGAAAGAGTGACCAAGCAAAGGATGCTGAAAAGGACGTGCGTAAGTTGTTGGTGGAAAGAATGGATCCCGTGGAGGTCAAGGATTGCAGGGCAAGCGAGAGCGAAAGATGGTTTAAGCGGCCATTTTGAGCAGGGGAAACATCGAATGAAACTAAGAGAAAAAGAGAGTAGATGTGAGAGACACCAGTTAAAGTGAGAACGAGAGAAAGATGAAGAAGAAGAAAGAGGGGAAAGAGAAAGCGAGAGATAAAGAGAGAGAGAAAGAGAGAGAGAGAGAGAGAGAGAGAGAGAGAGCCTACAGAGGCTATTTATTAGTAACAACAAAGTGCAGATGCTAACTCTATGTATGTAGAATGCAGTATGTATGGCATGTACACATGTGTTTTTATAGAATCAGGTTAAAAATATAAGGATGCTCCAAATTGAATATTGTTATAACTATACATCTTCCCGATAGGTTAGTACTCTCCAAAGAATTCTTCTCACCTTCCAAGAGGTTCATCCTTCCTCTCTCAAGAAAGACATTTCAGGCATTCTTGCCAGTAGATGGTAAGTGAGTAAAAGTTTTCTCGCTCTCTATTTCTCTCGATACTCTCTCACATCTCGAACGTTCTCTCTCTCCATCTCTCTTCCTCTCTTTTTTTATTTATTTATTTCTTTCTTTCTTGCTTTCTCGTTTTCTCTCTCTCTCGTAAATTATTTATCTTCTTCACTCCAATTTTTCACTCATCTCTCTAGAAGAAGCACTACAGGTGAATGCAAAACAAAACCTAGCCAGCCCCTATCTTTTCGTTCTCTACTCTTGCGATTAGTCATATTTTTTTGCTCACTGTCTCCGTCTCGATGTCTTACTTTTTTCATCTTCCTACTTTTACTTTCACTCTCTCTGAAGTTTCACTCTTTCTCGCTCACATTCTCTCTCTCTCTCTCTCTCTCGCTCTCCCGCCGGCGAGGAATTCATGGCGCTGGAGGAGACAACACTTGGGCAAGGAGGGTGCGGCGTGGCTAAGTCATTCAGTTCTAATGTAGCCAAAACTGTATATTGGTATGCGAGTATGGCTGGCAGTTTTGTTGCTTGGAGGAAACTGAAGAGGAAAAGAAGGAGAGAGAGGGAGGAGAAGAGAGTGGAGAGAAAGGAGAGGAAGAGGGAGAGAGAGAAGAAGACACCAGATGTCTTCGTTAAACAGCCAGCTTCAGCGACTCCCAACAACTCTAACCTCCTGCCGATGACGACTACGGAAGAACTGCTTACGGTGATGACACGACAGAAAAGTTTGCAACTGATGAAAGGGAGATGAAGCCGAACTGAGAGGGAATATGAGAGTAGTGAAGTAGAGAGAAGGAGAGAGTGAGATCGAGAAAGCGAGAAGGAGAGGAGGACGAGAGAGATGGAGATAGGGATATTCTAGATGCTGCTGGATATACAGGAATGAAGCCAATGACCCTTCACCCACCAATGGATAAATTGAAATTGAGGGCGCTCAAACAAAAATTAAGAAGAAAAGGAATTAATACTTGTGACCAAGAAGAGTGAGTAGTCTACATATGTGAGTAAAATCAGCATGAGAGACACATTTTATTAGAGAGAGGCAGAGCAAGAGAGAAAGAAAGAGAGAAAAAAAAGAAAGAGAGAGAGAGAGAGTGGAGGAGCGAGCGTGAAAGGAAAATTATGTGGACGGACGTTGTGTTGTAGTGATATTAGGCAGACAGTGACTTGAATATAAAATGAAAGAGTGTTGAATGAGAGTCTGACCGAGATCCGGAAATTTGGTCAGGCTTCGGATCCCTGTATGTCCACATGCAAACATCTTGCGTAATCCCCCATCAATCTATTCGCGCCACGCCTTTCAAAACCATCTCGGTCACTTTCTACGCGGTGGAATCAGTGACGGCTTGGTGGCGATGGGGAATGCGCCAGCATGTTCAGAGAGAGAAAGAGAAAGAGAGAGAGAGAGAGAGAGAGAGAAAGAGAAAGAGAGAGAGAGAGAGAGAGAAAGAGAGAGAGAGAGAGGGAAAGAGGGAGAGAGGGGGAGAGGGAGTGAGAGGGAGAGAGAGAGCAAATGAGTGGGAGAGAGAGAGAAAGGGAGAGTTGAAAACATATTTTATCTAGAAATGGTTTAGAAGTAGCTGTCGTGTCACAGAAAACTTTTATTTCATATATCAAATGTTATAATAGAAAATGCAAGGAAAAGGCATAAAAAGGTGAACAAAGAATTGGACTAACTGAATAGAATGAAATTTATCTCTTTCTCTCTCTCTCTTTCTCTCTCTCACTCTCCCTCTCTTTCTCTCTCTCTCACTCTCTTTCTCTCTCTCTCCCTCTCTTTCTCCGTGCTAAAAGAGAAAGAGTATGAGCTGCCTCTCAGCTGAGCTGAAGGGAGTGAGCAGATGCTGGCTGCCGATCTCTCGTTGGGCGGAGCGCATTCTGGCTTTTATACTCCGCACAACACCCGAACGTCCGACGTGAGTCTCGAATGAAAATGCCTGGCATATCTCTCTCTCTCTCTCTCAGCTCTCATTCTGTCTCTCTTCATTTCTCTCTCCACCTCCTCCGTTTTCGTTCTTCTCTTCGTCATCTACTTCCCTAACACAACTTGTGATGATGAATAAGCGAGAGAGAGAAAGAGAGAGAGAGAGAGCAAGAGAGGGAGACAGTTGAGAGAGAGAAAGAAATAGCATGTTAAGGGTGGTAAGAATTGAGAGAGTAGACGGAGAAGACGAAAAAGTTGAAAGTTGCCCCGAGGAATGTGGCGGTCATTTGTACGTGAGGTCATTGAAATGCTTGGTGTTGAGAGATAGACGGAGAGAGGAGAGGAGACCGAAGAGAGTGACAAAGAGAAAGAGAGAAGGAGGGAGAGAGTGAGAAATATAGAAAACAGAAGGGAGAGAATATGTGAGGGAAAGAGGTTTTAGAACCCTTGGGGTTGTGAGAGGGAAAGAGCGTTCCCGTTGGCACAAGCCATTTCTGCTCTTTCGACCTGTTTTGAGCAGAAGAAATATGCAAGTGCATGTGTATTTTATATGCATACTACATATAAATTCTATATGATATGAATGAAGTAGAGAGAGGGGAGAGAAAAAGAGAAAGAGAAAGAGAAAGAGAGAGAGAGAGAGAGAGAGAGAGACGGAGAGAGAGATTGAGATTGAGATTGAGATTGAGAAAGAGAAAGAGAGAGAGAGAGAGAGAGAGAGAGAGAGAGAGACGGAGAGAGAGATTGAGATTGAGATTGAGATTGAGATTGAGATTGAGAATGAGAAAGAGAAAGAGAGAGAGAGAGAGAGAGAGAGAGAGAGAGAGAAGGGGAGGGAGAAAGAGAGCGAGAGAGTACGATAGAGAAAAGAGAGAGAGAGAGAGAGAGATGGAGAAAGATATCGAATTGATTGATTGATTGAGAGCCAATGAAAGAGAGAGAGAGAGAGGAGACAAAGTGAGAGACAGAGGTGAAGAGAAAAAAACAGTATTGAACTGGTGATCAAAGGACACAAAATGGGTAAATAATGCATGCATTCCTTTTTTGATGTACTTGGTGTTAAATGGTTTGATTCGTTTTCCTCAATCTCTCACTCACTCTCTCTCTCTCTTCTCTCTTTCTCTCTTCTCTCTCTTCTCTCTCTCTCTTCTCTCTTTCTCTCTTCTCTCTCTCTTTCTCTTCTCCCTTTCTCTCTTCTCTCTCTCTTTCTGTTCTCCCTTTCTCTCTTCTCTCTCTTTCTGTTCTCCCTTTCTCTCTTCTCTCTGTCATCCTTCCCTTATTTTCTCTGCATGAGTTCAGCGAGGGAGCTCAAGAGTTTTGCAAGTACAAAAAACCATACGAAAAACTATTTTTCATATGTTCAAGACCATGTTTCGCGAATTTGAAGAACTTCAAGCTAATTGAAATGCAAACCATTTGCTGAACAAGATCATTTCTCCTGGTCTCTCTTTCTTCTCGCTCTCTCTCTCTCTCTCTCTCAACTCTCATGCTCTCATTGTCTTTCTCACTATCACACTCTCTCAATGTTACTCTCTCCCCCCCCAAATCACCTCGATCTCTCTCTCTCTCTCTCTCTCTCAGTCACCTATCGCTCATGGCTTTCTCGAGAAGTGGGAAGAGTATTTCATGTGCTGGGGCAGTTGCAAATTGTGGGTGCCCGGTTACTAGTTTCTCGATTTGGGAGGAAAGAGAGAGGGAGAGATAGGGAAGAGGAGGAGAGGAGAGGAATAGAAATGACCGCGAAGTAAAAACTTACAGCTACTCGAACGCCTGGTTGTGAGCTCCTCTCGATGTGACCTCTCCCTCCTTCTCTCTCTCTCTCTCTCTCTCTCTCGCTCCCTCTCTCTTTTTCTGTCTTGCTCTCTCTCTCTGTCTCTCTCTCTCTCTCGCTCTCTCTGTCTTCGCTGAACTCTTCTGAGTTGCAGGACGCCTCCGCCTGTCTGATGAACTTCGCCCAATGCAAAATTTCTCTTCCTCTGCTTTATCTTCTGGCGATGCCAAGAAGTAGCTGAGCCATTCAAGAACACGAAACTGTCACCAAAACTGCCGCCCTCCCCTCTTCTCCCTCTCTTATTCCTCTTAAGGGTGTTCACTCGCTCGGCCCTTGGCTTGGAAAAAGTATAAGAGAGTAATAGACAGAGAGAGAGAAGGAGATAGAGAGAGAGAGGAGAGAAAGCAAGAAGGAGAGAGATAGGGAGAGAAGGAGAGAGAGCGAGAAGGAGAGAGATAGGGAGAGAAGGAGAGAGATAGGGAGAGAAGGAGAGAGAGCGAGAAGGAGAGAGATAGGGATAGAAGGAGAGAGAGCGAGAAGGAGAGAGATAGGGAGAGAAGGAGAGAGAGCGAGAAGGAGAGAGATAGGGAGAGAAGGAGAGAGAGCGAGAAGGAGAGAGATAGGGAGAGAAGGAGAGAGAGAGAGAAGGAGAGAGATAGGGAGAGAAGGAGAGAGAGCGAGAAGGAGAGAGATAGGGAGAGAAGGAGAGAGAGCGAGAAGGAGAGAGATAGGGAGAGAAGGAGAGAGAGCGAGAAATAGAGAGATAGGGAGAGAAGGAGAGAGAGCGAGAAATAGAGAGATAGGGAGAGAAAGAGATAGGGAGAGAAGGAGAGAGAGCGAGAAGGAGAGAGATAGGGAGAGAAGGAGAGAGAGCGAGAAGGAGAGAGATAGGGAGAGAAGGAGAGAGAGCGAGAAGGAGAGAGATAGGGAGAGAAGGAGAGAGAGCGAGAAGGAGAGAGATAGGGAGAGAAGGAGAGAGAGCGAGAAGGAGAGAGATTGGGAGAGAAGGAGAGAGAGCGAGAAGGAGAGAGATAGGGAGAGAAGGAGAGAGAGCGAGAAGGAGAGAGATAGGGAGAGAAGGAGAGAGAGCGAGAAGGAGAGAGATAGGGAGAGAAGGAGAGAGAGCGAGAAGGAGAGAGATAGGGAGAGAAGGAGAGAGAGCGAGAAGGAGAGAGATAGGGAGAGAAGGAGAGAGAGCGAGAAGGAGAGAGATAGGGAGAGAAGGAGAGAGAGCGAGAAGGAGAGAGATAGGGAGAGAAGGAGAGAGATAGGGAGAGAAGGAGAGAGAGCGAGAAGGAGAGAGCTTGGGAGAGAAGGAGAGAGAGCGAGAAGGAGAGAGATAGGGAGAGAAGGAGAGAGAGCGAGAAGGAGAGAGATAGGGAGAGAAGGAGAGAGAGCGAGAAGGAGAGAGATAGGGAGAGAAGGAGAGAGAGCGAGAAGGAGAGAGATAGGGAGAGAAGGAGAGAGAGCGAGAAGGAGAGAGATAGGGAGAGAAGGAGAGAGAGCGAGAAGGAGAGAGATAGGGAGAGAAGGAGAGAGAGCGAGAAGGAGAGAGATAGGGAGAGAAGGAGAGAGAGCGAGAAGGAGAGAGATAGGGAGAGAAGGAGAGAGAGCGAGAAGGAGAGAGATAGGGAGAGAAGGAGAGAGAGCGAGAAGGAGAGAGATAGGGAGAGAAGGAGAGAGAGCGAGAAGGAGAGAGATAGGGAGAGGAGGAGAGAGAGCGAGAAGGAGAGAGATAGGGAGAGAAGGAGAGAGAGCGAGAAGGAGAGAGATAGGAGAGAAAGGAGAGAGAGCGAGAAGGAGAGAGATAGGGAGAGAAGGAGAGAGAGCGAGAAGGAGAGAGATAGGGAGAGAAGGAGAGAGAGCGAGAAGGAGAGAGATTGGGAGAGAAGGAGAGAGAGCGAGAAGGAGAGAGATAGGGAGAGAAGGAGAGAGAGCGAGAAGGAGAGAGGTAGGGAGAGAAGGAGAGAGAGCGAGAAGGAGAGAGATAGGGAGAGAAGGAGAGAGAGCGAGAAGGAGAGAGATAGGGAGAGAAGGAGAGAGAGCGAGAAGGAGAGAGATAGGGAGAGAAGGAGAGAGAGCGAGAAGGAGAGAGATAGGGAGAGAAGGAGAGAGATAGGGAGAGAAGGAGAGAGAGCGAGAAGGAGAGAGCTTGGGAGAGAAGGAGAGAGAGCGAGAAGGAGAGAGATAGGGAGAGAAGGAGAGAGAGCGAGAAGGAGAGAGATAGGGAGAGAAGGAGAGAGAGCGAGAAGGAGAGAGATAGGGAGAGAAGGAGAGAGAGCGAGAAGGAGAGAGATAGGGAGAGAAGGAGAGAGAGCGAGAAGGAGAGAGATAGGGAGAGAAGGAGAGAGAGCGAGAAGGAGAGAGATAGGGAGAGAAGGAGAGAGAGCGAGAAGGAGAGAGATAGGGAGAGGAGGAGAGAGAGCGAGAAGGAGAGAGATAGGGAGAGAAGGAGAGAGAGCGAGAAGGAGAGAGATAGGGAGAGAAGGAGAGAGAGCGAGAAGGAGAGAGATAGGGAGAGAAGGAGAGAGAGCGAGAAGGAGAGAGATAGGGAGAGAAGGAGAGAGAGCGAGAAGGAGAGAGATTGGGAGAGAAGGAGAGAGAGCGAGAAGGAGAGAGATAGGGAGAGAAGGAGAGAGAGCGAGAAGGAGAGAGGTAGGGAGAGAAGGAGAGAGAGCGAGAAGGAGAGAGATAGGGAGAGAAGGAGAGAGAGCGAGAAGGAGAGAGATAGGGAGAGAAGGAGAGAGAGCGAGAAGGAGAGAGATAGGGAGAGAAGGAGAGAGAGCGAGAAGGAGAGAGATAGGGAGAGAAGGAGAGAGATAGGGAGAGAAGGAGAGAGAGCGAGAAGGAGAGAGCTTGGGAGAGAAGGAGAGAGAGCGAGAAGGAGAGAGATAGGGAGAGAAGGAGAGAGAGCGAGAAGGAGAGAGATAGGGAGAGAAGGAGAGAGAGCGAGAAGGAGAGAGATAGGGAGAGAAGGAGAGAGAGCGAGAAGGAGAGAGATAGGGAGAGAAGGAGAGAGAGCGAGAAGGAGAGAGATAGGGAGAGAAGGAGAGAGAGCGAGAAGGAGAGAGATAGGGAGAGAAGGAGAGAGAGCGAGAAGGAGAGAGATAGGGAGAGAAGGAGAGAGAGCGAGAAGGAGAGAGATAGGGAGAGAAGGAGAGAGAGCGAGAAGGAGAGAGATAGGGAGAGAAGGAGAGAGAGCGAGAAGGAGAGAGATAGGGAGAGAAGGAGAGAGAGCGAGAAGGAGAGAGATAGGGAGAGAAGGAGAGAGAGCGAGAAGGAGAGAGATAGGGAGAGAAGGAGAGAGAGCGAGAAGGAGAGAGATAGGGAGAGAAGGAGAGAGAGCGAGAAGGAGAGAGATTGGGAGAGAAGAAGAGAGAGCGAGAAGGAGAGAGATAGGGAGAGAAGGAGAGAGAGCGAGAAGGAGAGAGATTGGGAGAGAAGGAGAGAGAGCGAGAAGGAGAGAGATAGGGAGAGAAGGAGAGAGAGCGAGAAGGAGAGAGATAGGGAGAGAAGGAGAGAGAGCGAGAAGGAGAGAGATAGGGAGAGAAGGAGAGAGAGCGAGAAGGAGAGAGATAGGGAGAGAAGGAGAGAGAGCGAGAAGGAGAGAGATAGGGAGAGGAGGAGAGAGAGCGAGAAGGAGAGAGATAGGGAGAGAAGGAGAGAGAGCGAGAAGGAGAGAGATTGGGAGAGAAGAAGAGAGAGCGAGAAGGAGAGAGATAGGGAGAGAAGGAGAGAGAGCGAGAAGGAGAGAGATTGGGAGAGAAGGAGAGAGAGCGAGAAGGAGAGAGATAGGGAGAGAAGGAGAGAGAGCGAGAAGGAGAGAGATAGGGAGAGGAGGAGAGAGAGCGAGAAGGAGAGAGATAGGGAGAGAAGGAGAGAGAGCGAGAAGGAGAGAGATAGGGAGAGAAGAAGAGAGAGCGAGAAGGAGAGAGATAGGGAGAGAAGGAGAGAGAGCGAGAAGGAGAGAGATTGGGAGAGAAGGAGAGAGAGCGAGAAGGAGAGAGATAGGGAGAGAAGGAGAGAGAGCGAGAAGGAGAGAGATAGGGAGAGAAGGAGAGAGAGCGAGAAGGAGAGAGATAGGGAGAGAAGGAGAGAGAGCGAGAAGGAGAGAGATAGGGAGAGAAGGAGAGAGAGCGAGAAGGAGAGAGATAGGGAGAGAAGGAGAGAGAGCGAGAAGGAGAGAGATAGGGAGAGAAGGAGAGAGAGCGAGAAGGAGAGAGATTGGGAGAGAAGGAGAGAGAGCGAGAAGGAGAGAGATAGGGAGAGAAGGAGAGAGAGCGAGAAGGAGAGAGATAGGGAGAGAAGGAGAGAGAGCGAGAAGGAGAGAGATAGGGAGAGAAGGAGAGAGAGCGAGAAGGAGAGAGATAGGGAGAGAAGGAGAGAGAGCGAGAAGGAGAGAGATAGGGAGAGAAGGAGAGAGAGCGAGAAGGAGAGAGATAGGGAGAGAAGGAGAGAGAGCGAGAAGGAGAGAGATAGGGAGAGAAGGAGAGAGAGCGAGAAGGAGAGAGATAGGGAGAGAAGGAGAGAGAGCGAGAAGGAGAGAGATAGGGAGAGAAGGAGAGAGAGCGAGAAGGAGAGAGATTGGGAGAGAAGGAGAGAGAGCGAGAAGGAGAGAGATAGGGAGAGAAGGAGAGAGAGCGAGAAGGAGAGAGATAGGGAGAGAAGGAGAGAGAGCGAGAAGGAGAGAGATAGGGAGAGAAGGAGAGAGAGCGAGAAGGAGAGAGATAGGGAGAGAAGGAGAGAGAGCGAGAAGGAGAGAGATAGGGAGAGAAGGAGAGAGAGCGAGAAGGAGAGAGATAGGGAGAGAAGGAGAGAGAGCGAGAAGGAGAGAGATAGGGAGAGAAGGAGAGAGAGCGAGAAGGAGAGAGATAGGTATAGAAATAGCAAAAGTAGAAAGTGCGTAATGGTTATATATAGTGCAAGCGATTAGCAACACGCTACAAACTATTCACTGCTTGCCAGTCCTTTGATCTGCGAAGACGGGAATATAATAAAAAAAAACGATTAAATTAAATCAAAAATTAGCAATTAAATTGAACAAATTTCTTAATTTTTAAATCTATGCAGTTACCAGGATTATGTAAATCGGATGCTGTGGTTGTTGACCAGTCTGTCAGACTTAATCTGGAAAATATAGTTACAAGTCAACTCAAATGCACCGAAATTGCAAGTATCCACCATTCTTGACTTCTTTTTTTACGAATTCAAACAATATAAAAAGTATAATTTACACCGGTAACAGTTAATCACGGTCGGTCGGTCCCTCTTCCTTCTCTCGTTTACTCACTCTCCTAACTCGTGCTTCTCTAGTACCTCTCGCTCTCTCTCTCTCTCTCGCTCTCTCTCTCTCTCTCTCTCTTTCTCTATCTCTCTGTTTCTCTCTCCCTCTTTTCCTGTCGCCGCCCGATTCCCCCAGTGAATTGTGTCGAATCTGCTTGAATCACTCTGGTGTCACGATTCGGGTCGATTTGTTAGTTCTCGGTCAAAATATTGATTACTCTTAAATAATTGATTTAAAAACAATAAAATGATGTTTTTGTTGAAAAAAAGGTAAATATACTTACATTAGCCTTGTTTCTGCTCGTAGCCGTGCACAAGAACTGTCTACGTTGCTGGGTGGGACTGCCGTCAGAAGAGGCAGCGCGCAGTACACTGGAATATGCAGTGGAAAACCGTTCAGTCTATCTCACTATGAGAAAAAATTTTAAAACTCGCGCCATATTTCTCTCAGGAATATTATTCAAATATCCCGCTATTTTTTAAGAAGAATTGGCGGCGTTTCCACTTTGGCCGCCGGGTCCTCTAGGGCTCTCTACGACCTAGAGAGCCCAAGGGGTCGATATGCAGACCCCTTCTCAATTTCAAGTTGTGTCTCAAGCTTGGCTTAGTGCCCATTCGCAGTTGCAGTTAATTCTTTTTGCGATGCCCAAAAAGGAACCATCTGGTTCTCGCCGAGAAGATAAGGTCAGAGATCCTTGAAGGGCTTGTGATGGGCAAATTCATTTATTCTTTTAAAAAAAATGCATAACACATTTCGTTGACCACTTCACAGGACAGGGCCGGGGAGGAAAATACACATTGTTTCCGGACTCCGCAAGCAGAAAACAGGCCCCCTCAACCTTGGTGTTTTAACAATCGTAGAGCGGTCGGAGAGGCGTGTCGATAGACTTGAACAGCCACGCAGGAAACGACGCCGCGAGGGCGGAAGGCGACAGTGAGAGGAGCTGGTCGGCGCGAGAGCGAACGAGCGAGAGAGAGAGAGAGAGAGAGAGAGAGAGAGAGAGAGAGAAGAGAAGAGAGAGAGAGAGAGAGAGAGAGAGAGAGAGAAGAGGAGCGGCCACCGCGGGAGCTACTGACGTCCTGATCTATTGTTGTGTATGAGAAGAGAGGAGAGAGAGGCAGGAGAGAGAGCTATTAGAGAGAAGGGAGAAGACAGCCGGTTCAAGAATAAGACAGAAAATGAAGTGAACTCGCCGATTATTATAGCATGACTCACTGATTGTGAGTCAAAAACATTAAATGCATATAGCACAAAAATATGCAGATATTCACTATCTACATAACAATTACAATTGTAATGAAATTTTTTATTTAAAAAAAGAAGATTATATAGAAGGAGATGAAGGAACGAACACTCCACGTCCAGAGTGGTTTAGTGTAAGGTGGAGGATAGAAAGGGAAAAATACAGCATTAGATGATGCTTTCCATTGTCCTTGGGAGGAAATGACACCTTCTTGCCGACTGCCCCTCTTTTACTGCGGTGCATTGAAATAAGAATAGGATATGAGAAAATGCACTCTTATCGATAATAGTAAATAAAGTGCAAGTATCTAAATTTGGGAAGAGTCGAGGTTCTCGGAAGGACAATTTAAGTTCTGCGAATTCGTGAAAATTTTTCTGATTTTTTTATGACTTCGAGTTCAGTTGTACTTCGTTTAAACGCACAGTTGTGTTACGTGAGCACAACTTTGTTTCATGAGAATCGCAAGAGTTCGGGGAAAGTGCATTAAAAAAATCATATAGAAGACGTTGAACTAATGACATTTCGAGTTCTTTCCTCTTTCCTTCATCATATCGCATCTACTTTCCAGCGGCAGTCGGCTGCCTTCTCGCCTTCTCTCAAACGAGAGCTAACTCCGCCCACTCGTTCAAGGGACGATGCCTAGCCCAGCCGCACAAAACTTGCATCCGAAGGCCAACTCGCCATTCCTGATTGGCTCGCGTAACAGTCCCTCGAGTGTTAGCCTATCAGACGAAGGTCCACTCAGGTTGGCAATTTTTCAGTTTACCTTTTTTTACAATCTTCCTCTTATGTCCATATCGTACAAAATCTTAAATATGAACAAAATGTTAGGGAGGCAACGGTGCAAGAGGCGGCGCTGCTTATCCCGCGCGTGGTCCTCGCGTCACTGCCGACCGCGACGCGTGTGCAGGACGCGTCGCTTGCGTGCACGAAAGTCACACGCCATTTGTGAGGATCGATTATTTCGATGAATAAATGTATGAATGCATGGCCATCTTCGCATGAATATAAATTTACATTTACAATCAATTTGGAGACCATTTTTGCATGCTCAATAAAAAAAATCATCTTTGAAATGTTTAAATATTCTATCACTTACCAATCGACCACTGAGCTGACTCTCTTTTCAGGCAGCGCTACCACTTCAGCCTCACTCTGCTCGATGAGACGCCCGATTCGTTGATGGCGTGTTCGGATGTTATGTCCTCGACTCGGACAACAAGGTGCCGTCTCGCCTGCTCTCTCTCTCTCTCGCTCTCTCTCGCTCGCTCCCTCTCTATCGCTGTATCTCTCCCTCCCTCTCGATCGCCCTCTCGATCGCTGTATCTCTCCATCACTCTCGATCGCCCTCTATCCCTCCCGATCGCACCCTCTCTCTTTCCCTCTCGATCGCGCTTTCTCTCTCTCTCTCCCTCCCTCTCGATCGCTCGCTCTCTCTCTCCCTCCCTCTCGATTGACCCTTCTCTCCTTCTCGATCGCTCTCTCCCTCTCGATCGCTCTCTCCTTCTCGATCTCTCTCTCCCTCTCTCTCTCTCTCTCGATCGCCCTCTCTTTCCCCCTCTCGATCGCTTTCACTCTGTCTCTCTCTCGATCGCCCTCTCTCCTCTCTCTCTTTCTCTCTCTCGATCGCCCTCTCTCTCTCTCTCTCTCTCTCTCTCTCTCTCTCTCTCTCTCTCGCTCTCTCCTAGTCACTGGCTCTCGCTTTTATCAGATTGCACACATCTCATATCCAAGCATAATGAAAGAATAAAATAAAAGAACCCAAAAAGCAGTTTAAAAAACCCCGCTTCAGTAACAGGGATTCGAAGGTGAATCTCGGACACGCGGACAAGAAGAAGAAGAATCTGTCGGGCGAGGCCAAGTCAGAGAAGTGGGCGGAGCCTCACCGCCGGGACCACGCGGCCTCTCGCGCTCTTTCCTCCATCTCTTCCGATGGGGCGGTCGAGGAGCTGGTCAGCAGCTTCTCTTCGCAATTACATTCTGCTTTCAATGTTCATTTTGAAAGAACTAATAATGCGATTAATGTGACCTTATAACTATTTTTATAGAGATTCAAAAATGCCGTTCTATATAACTAAATAATTTAGGACTGTATCAACGTTATCGTCCACTTGCTCGAGTGAACGGAGAAAGATGACCTGTCATCGCAAAAAAACCTCACAATCTAAAAAAAAAAAACACATAAAATAGGATATGGTAAACAGAGAGCGAGGAATTTGATCGCTAAACATTAGCGCCTTCAGAACTATAAACTACAATTTGAAGCACTCGAAGACAATGTTGTTCAAAATTTGACAGATTGCTAATTGAGGGATGTTAGTTATTACACCGTAAATATTTATGCACATCATAGTCATTTTCTTCCCTTAACACTGCAAAGTAGAGTTAAATAAATGTTCAAACTCCCGCCAACTAAACATGTTGCCATGGCAACTTCGTGTTGATATGTGTTTCGTTCCTACAAAATGAATCGCACAAAGTGTGAGCACTGAAATCTCTTGTTGCTCGCTCTCCCTAGTCTCGTCTCTATCTTTCTTTCTCTATCTCTCTCTCTTTCTCTCTTTCTCTCTCTCTCTCTCTCTCTCTCTCTCTCTCTTTCTCTCTCTCTCTCTCTCTCTCTCTCTCTCTTCTCTCTCTCTCTCTCTCTCTCTCTCTCTCTCTCTCTCGTCTTTCGTTGCCCGTGGAGACAATGGCTTCATCGCTGGCGACTCTGCTCCGCCGCAGTTCGTCAGGCCGACTAGGGAGTGGCAAGAAGCAGAAGAAGGAGAAGAAGAAGGCGGAGTCTGGCGATTTCGAGGAGAATGAAGAGGGAAGAGAGCAGAGGAAAGAGGCGCGGCGCAGGGTCGACGAGGTTTGTCTCTCACTTGCCAAGCTGTCCTTTATAGCGGTATTTTCATGTGCTGTTGGCGTCGGACTCGCAGACTCTCGTGTGGAGTGGCGAGATGTGGCAAGACCACGAAGTGAGATTCGACGTGGACGCCAAGTCAGCTTCATTTTACATTCAAGAGAATAATAATATATGTATTGTTCTTCTACGATACGAAGCAGACATAATGAATTAATTGAACATTTGGAATATAAAATAAATAATAACTTGTCTACTTCTCTAATTGTAAGGATGCTACGACTCGCGATGGGCGAGTTCACGATTGACCGCATCGAAAACATCGAGGACACCAAGGTTTCACGGATATTCATACCTTCGCTAACTCGTTTTATCTCTCTCGCCCTCTGTCTCTCTCCCTTTCTCTTTTTTCTCTATCTCTCTCTCTCTCGCTATCTCTGTTTTCAGGGCAACAACGGTGACCGTGGCATAATGCGTGTGACTAATCTGCGTCTGATCTGGCATGCCAATGCGATGCCCCGTATCAATCTCTCCATCGGCCTCTTCTGCATTCAGGGAATTCGGGTTCAGAAGACCAATTCGGTGAGCTCCGACTATTTTTGGCAACTGAAATAAGAACTACATAGTATGTTCATATGTAGACAAAAAGATCACTTTTACCTCATTGCTGCTGTCTCTCTCTTTTCCTCTAATGATATCTCGATCTCCCTTATCAGCGTCTTCGTGGCGAGACCGAGGCAACCTTCATAACAGCAAAGGGCAACGCGACCCGCTTTGAGTTCGTCTTCACCGCGCTCTCCAGCGGCACCACGGCCAGTGTACGAAAGGGACAAAATTACAACTTCGTTTCCAAAGATTGTCACCTCTATTTCATCGTTGAACCGCATTTAAAAACAACGAATTCTTAAGCACATAAAAGGAAATTAAACTAAGAAAAAAAAATGGATTTGATATGATCAAATAATTAAAAAAAAATTAATTTTTATTAAGTACATATGCACACAAAAAAAAATTGTTTGAAACAACATTGTTTGGTGCACGATTGTTTTATGAATTGTTTGAAACAACAATTGTTTCAAAAAAATTGTTTGGCATATCAAACAATTTGTTTTGCCGATTTGCACGCTATCCAGTCCGAGGCAATTGTTTGGATTGTTTCATGGAAATTGTTTGATATATCAAACAACCGCAGCGCAGCCGCGATGGCGAAGTAGCGATCACGTCCGATCTGGCGAGTTAGGCAACGTCGAGCAGCGACACGAGGGTTCAAACCCATATGTGGTCAATGTTTTCCCAACATGTTTTGCGCGTTTTATTTTTCATAAAAACCGACAGTACGCCGTTCAATTGGGTACCATTAGTCAACATATTCTCTTTCTCTTTATAAGTGAACCAGGAATTGGCCGTGTTGCAAAAGTTGGATCCCTCGCATTTGTGCGTGTAATCAAACCGCTCAACTTTACTTATTCGCGTCTCTCTGTACCTCACTAGAACCACCTTTCTGTCTCTTTAGATTAAAAGAAACACAAAAAATCACAAATCTCACACGCAGTCGTTTCTGCGCTCAATTATCAATCAATATGGTCTCTCTCTTTCTCTCTCTCTCTCTCTCCCTCTCGGTGTTTCGCTCCCTCGCTCCCTCTCTCCTTCTCTCTCCCTATCTCTCTCTCTCTCTCTATCTCTCTCTCTCTCTCTCTTCTCTCTCTCTCTCTCGCCACAGGTGCGCCTGTCTACGTGACCTCCTCAGATCTCGGATGTCGTTCAGACTTACTGTTATAGAACATTCAATAGCTTAAAAAACCGCCTTTTTCTGTAGAAAAATGTAGGATAGAGAGAGAAGCAACTTATGGGCTCTCTCTAGGTGATTTTCTCAAAAGAAACGCAAAAACTGGGGCATTTCTCTTCTCAGACCTCGGATGAGGAAACTTCTTTTAAATGTCTAATCGTTCAGACTTACTTTTATAAAACACTAAATACTCAAAAAACCCGCCTTTCTCTGTAGAAACATTTAGGATAGAGAGAGACGCAACATAAGTCACGTTGAGCAGTAAAACTCTCGAAAAAACCTTTTGGCTCTTAGCAAAATTGGCAAAGATGGAGAGACCGAGTTCGTAGAGTTCTCTCTCTCTCTCTCTCTCTCTCTCTCTCTCTTTCCTCTTTCTGTCTCTCCCTCTCTCTCTCTCCATTCTCTTCTCAACGTTCTCTGGCCGCCGTCCTTTTCATCTGGATAAATTCTTCAACATTCAGATCGCTGGACCGGGTAGTGTGGTGGTAGTGGCTGGGGTGTGGGGTGCGCGGGGTATTGGTTCGGGTCCGCGTGGGAGCAAAATTCTCAATTCTAATTCCAGATACAACGACGGGGACGCCTACACGACTCCACAAACCAGGTTAGCCAGTTTTTCAACTTTTGCAGCTTTTGTTCTCACGATTTACCTGCATTTTAAACTGTTTTATAACGAAAACGACAATAATAGCTGCAAAAGACGATTAAGAGAGCCTCTCCGTAAGGGCCGAGGTGGCCCTGCCCCGGGGGAAAGTGTCGGATTTTGGTAACCAAAATTTTATGAAGAGTACCCACTTGCATTGTAAAAGAAATAATGAAGTCAGATTTGTTTTAAAAATTTTTTTCTTCTCAGTGCATGCAATAGTATGGCAAAATTTTGAGTGTTCATAACTTCCTTAAAACTTAATATTTTTTCAGTTTTCTTTTTTTTGTTTTATTTGTCATTGGAAAGCACACAAAAAATATGTATGATGTGTTTTTTGAAAAATTCAGTTTTGACCAGTTTTAGGCATTTTTCTATTTCAGAAATTGGTTTTTTGGACATTTAACCTATTTCGCGGCCCGGGCACGGGCCAATTTATGGTTCATAAGAAAGAGGAGAAAAAACTACACAAGATAAGTTCTTATGAAGAAAATCGAAGGATATACATTTTACGAAATTTTGACTTGAACCTGGTGCACTCGCGTTTTTGCTCGTTGGGATGAAACTGTATAATTATTTTCAAAGCTTTGTTTTTGGGATAATATTGATGTCGATATATTCGCCATTAAATTCTCTACCAGAAAAGGTATCTATCACCGATATACGTATTACCTTGGGACTCAGAGAATGCAATTATATGTTTTTCGGGAAAAAAATAATTCAATGATAACTAATGAAACCCTCATTTTTAGTCCACAGAGGTAGCCAGCTGGAGCAATTATCCATATCATAAGATAGAGCGAAGAATTCTGCACAATATATTCATTTTTCGTGGAATTTGAAGGATATACATTTGCTTTTTTCTATCAATATAGAAGTCTTTCCACGTCATGCAAACGACCCATGATATCGAAAGCGCATTCAGCGATCCATAACTTTGATCAATCTTAATATTAGAAAATCATAGATATATCATCTAAGAGCTCTCACAGAGATCTTCAAATGCGACATACATACTTTTATTGAAATATTTATATTTATATGGAAAATTTCGTTCTGTACTTTTAGAACGCTTAAAAAACTATTTCACAAACATTTCCGCACTTCAAAACATACATCATAAGAAAGAGCATGAAATTTGCTACAAGATGAACCCCTTTCAATAAACTTTCAAGTCTATAATGTTTTGTTATTAGTTATAAGAATAGGGCATCAGCTTAGTAACCTAAATTCTTCAACGTAAAAAATTATTGGAATATTCTAATTCGAATAACCCAAACAAGGAAATTCTCGGGCTAAAGGATAGCGACGATACTTTACCTATTCTTATGACAAACAGAACAATATAGACTTGAAAGTTTATTGAAAGGGGTTCATCTTGTAGCAAATTTCATGCTCTTTCTTATGATGTATGTTTTGAAGTGCGGAAATGTTTGTGAAATAGTTTTTTAAGCGTTCTAAAAGTACAGAACGAAATTTTCCATAGAAATATAAATATTTCAATAAAAGTATGTATGTAGCATTTGAAGATCTCTGTGAGAGCTCTTAGATGATATACCTATGATTTTCTAATATTAAGATTGATCAAAGTTATGGATCGCTGAATGCGCTTTCGATATCATGGGTCGTTTGCATGACGTGGAAAGACTTCTATATTGATAGAAAAAAGCAAATGTATATCCTTCAAATTCCACGAAAAGGGAATATGTTGTGCAGAATTCTTCGCTCTATCTTATGATATGGATAATTGCTCCAGCTGGCTACCTCTGTGGACTAAAAATGAGGGTTTCATTAGTTATCATTGAATTATTTTTTTCCCGAAAAACATATAATTGCATTCTCTGAGTCCCAAGGTAATACGTATATCGGTGATAGATACCTTTTCTGGTAGAGAATTTAATGGTGAATATATCGACATCAATATTATCCCAAAAACAAAGCTTTGAAAATAATTATACAGTTTCATCCCAACGAGCAAAAACGCGAGTGCACCAGGTTCAAGTCAAAATTTCGTAAAATGTATATCCTTCGATTTTCTTCATAAGAACATATCTTGTGTAGTTTTTTCTCCTCTTTCTTATGAACTATAAATTGGCCCGTGCCCGGGCCGCGAAATAAGTTAAATGTCCAAAAAACCAATTTCTGAAATAGAAAAATGCCTAAAACTGGTCAAAACTGAATTTTTCAAAAAACACATCATACATCTTTTTTGTGTGCTTTCCAATGACAAATAAAACAAAAAAAGAAAACTGAAAAATATTAAGTTTTAAGGAAGTTATGAACACTCAAAATTTTGCCATACTATTGCATGCACTGAGAAGAAAAATTTTTTTTAAACAAATCTGACTTCATTATTTCTTTTACAATGCAAGTGGGTACTCCTCATAAAATTTTGGTTACCAAAATCCGACACTTTCCCCCGGGGCAGGCGCCCATGGGGTGCTGCTTGATCCTTACAGAGAGGCTCTCTTAAGAGAGCCAATCTGAGAGACTCGAGCAGGGGCATGTCGGGAACAAAATTATTTTTTGATTTTCTTTTCCTTCTAAAGGCTTATGAGGCATCCTAAAAAGACCTCAAAAACATTTTTTCCAAAAATTATTTTCTTCAGTTTACCATGGATATGCACCGAAAACCCGAAAAAACTCAAATGATCATAACTTTGTTGGTTGTTGAGATATATTAATTTTGAACTGTTTATTCAATTCCAAATTGAAAGGCGCACAAAAGTCGTGTTAATCACTTTTTAAAAATATTTCATTAAATGCCTCATTTTGGCATTTTAATATTTCGAGTGGTGCGTTTGGGGCATAAAAACCCCCCATGTTAAAAAACTGAAGGCAGCACGTGAAAGAGCGGCCTTTTTTACCCCTATTTAAATGCCTTTTACTAAAAAACTCCGATACACCTGTTTCAATATTTTGACATGAAGCGCGCGAGTCGGTCAAAATGGCGCATTTTTCGGCCGCCGAGGCACCGTGCAAGCGCATTCATCGATCCATAACTGCGCTCAATGTCAATATTACAAAATCGTAAATATATCATCTAAGAGCTCTCACGGAGATCTTCAAATGTTACATACGTACTTTTATTGAAAAGTTTCAATTTATATGGGAAATTTCGTTCTGTACAATTAGAAGGCTTAAAAAGCTACTTTAAAAACATTTTCGCCTGTCGAAGCATACATCATAAGAAAGAGGATGAAATTTGCTACAAGATGAACCCCTTTCAATGGAATTCCATGCATACGATCTTTTGTTATAAGCCATAAGAGTAGGATAGCAAGAAGGCCTTATGGAAAAACTGTAGAAAAAAGGATTGGAATATTCTAATTTGAATTTGGAATATTCTAATTCGAATAACCTAAAATGTGAATTCTTGGGCAAAATGACAGCGACGCTACTTGCACTACTTTTATGACTTATAACAAAAGAACGTATGCATGGAATTCCATTGAAAGGGGGTTCATCTTGTAGCAAATTTTATCCTCTTTCTTATGATGTATGTATCGACAGGCGAAAATGTTTTTAAGATAGTTTTTTAAGCCTTCTAATTGTAAAGAACGAAATTTCCCATATAAATTGAAAGTTTTCAATAAAAGTATGTATGTAACAATTGAAGATCTCCGTGAGAGAACGATTTTGTAATATTGACATTGAGCGCAGTTATGGATCGATGAATGCGCTTGCACGGTGCCTCGGCGGCCGAAAAATGCGCCATTTTGACCGACTCGCGCGCTTCATGTCAAAATATTGAAACAGGTGTATCGGAGTTTTTTAGTAAAAGGCATTTAAATAGGGGAAAAAAAGGTCGCTCTTTCACGTGGTGCCTTCAGTTTTTTAACATGGGGGGGTTTTTATGCCCCAAACGCACCACTCGAAATATTAAAGTGCCAAAATGAGGCATTTAATGAAATATTTTTAAAAAGTGACTAACACGATTTTTGTGCGCCTTTCAATTTGGAATTGAATAAACAGTTCAAAATTAATATATCTCAATAACGAACAAAGTTATGATCTTTTGAGTTTTTTCGGGTTTTCGGTGCATATCCATGGTAAACTAAAGAAAATAATTTTTGGAAAAAATGTTTTTGAGGTCTTTTTAGGATGGCTCATAAGCCTTTAGAAGGAAAAGATAATCAAAAAATAATTTTGTTCCCGACATTCCATACATAGAGCCCTGGTCGAATCTCTCAGATTGGCTCTCTTAACTGGCTAGTTTGTGGGTCGTGTTTGAGATTCCTGATAGCAGAGAGGGAGAGAGAGACGGAGAGAATGTAGGAGAGGGTGTGTCAGAGGGTTAGCTAATTAGATATCGAAAAAGATTGGTAATTAGCATCGAAACTTTTCGGAGAATATAAGAAAACGGCTAAAATTCCATGAAAAATGGGTGCGCAAACAGAAGGAGGCGGAGCCAAGGCGGCTGCGCTGTGATTGTTTGATATGCCAAACAATTTCGTTGAAACAAATTGTTTGATATGCCAAACAATCGCGCATCAAACAATGATTGTTTGCTATATGGAACAGCATTGTTTTGGTGCGGAACTGGAACAAATTGTTTGTATGAAATTGTTTGATATATCAAACAATGTTTTTTGTGTGTGTATATAGTGCAATTAGTAATGTAATAAAGAAGCAAAGAATAGTCTCGTCTCTTCTCGACGATTAACTCGATCCACCGCGCGTACGAGACCACGAAGCTGTACAGGGAGCTGAAGATGCGCGCGCCCATCCTGGACGATAACGAGCAGCTCAGAGTCATGCCGGGCGAGCAGCAGGCCAGCACTACTCTTCTTCGATCTTTATATTTCTTCCTCACAATAACAGAGCGCTCTTACTTTCCTGAAGATTACCATAGTCAATGCTAAAAGATTAATGCCGAATTGAACAAGCCCTTTTATCAACCAAAACTGCTGCGGTTGTTGTAGTTTGTAATTTCGCCAGTATACTTTTAGGTGGAGCGACTGCAGGGCGTATGGAATCTATCGTCTGAGCAGGTATTCACTATCTATTTCTGATGTGGATAGTGGAATAAAAAAAATTGCAAACTTATTTTAACTCAAAGTAATAATGTTGCTTTCTCTCTCTCTCTCTCTCTCTCTCTCTCTCTCTCTCTTTCTCGCTCTTTCTCTCTCTCCATTGATTACAGGGCAACCTTGGTGTGATGATCACAACAACCCTCCGTGTGATCTGGTTTGCATCCATGAACCATCTCTACAACGTGTCCATCCCCTACCTCCAGCTGGTCTCCTGCCGCATTCGCGACTCCAAGTTCGGGCTCGCACTCGTCCTGGAGACATCGCCACAGGTGAGGGGGATAGATAGTAATAGAGAGGGGGGAGAGAGAATAGCATTGTTTTTTCCTATTTTCTCTCTCTCTCTCCCTCTCTCTTTCTCCCTTTTGCTTGATATCTTTTCTCTCTCTAGAGTGGCGAGTATGTGCTTGGCTTCCGCGTGGACCCAGAAGAGCGTCTCCGTTCTCTGTGCAAGTCCGTTCAGTCTCTGCAGAAGGCACACGCCATCAAACCCTTCTACGGCATCAGCGTCCGCCGGGAGAAGGCCGTTAGGGAACATTTCATTTTGCAATCATTTCTACATCTAATCTCTCTTTCTGTCAAAAAAGGAGGCGCCTGACACGGCTGCGAAAGGGGAGGCGGACACTGCCTCGGATGATGAGATGGAAGTGGAGGACAAGGCCAGTCGGCCAGATGCCTTCGCTGTTAGTGGGGGTGGGAGAGAAGGGGAGAGAGAGTGTCAGAGATGGAGAACGAGAGTCAGAGAGAGAGAGAGAGAGGTAGGCAGAGAGAGTTATCTCTCTCTCTTATTCACTCAGGCCTACTTCGCCGACGGCGCCCTCTACGGCGATCACCGCCCTCCTGTGTACAGCGAAGAGCTCGGGCTGGCCATCGAGCAGCCCCGACCCGGCTTCACCATCTCCCAGTTATGGTCTATTCATGTCGACTGACACGAAACACTCTTTTTTTCTGAAACTTCATAGCAAGAAAAAAGTAATAATAAAATAAATCATCTAAGTGTCCAAGGCTTTCCATATGCCCCCCCTCCTCCCCGTCATCTTGCAATATCATTTACCAAAATTACTGTGAACAACAAAAGTTTTGTTTCGAAATATGTTTATATCTCTACTGTACTAGAAATGGCAACATCTACATATAAATGTATTAAAGTTATAAATAAGCCTGTATATGACTGAGATATAAGGTTCACATATTATCACTGGTATCATCAATTTTCTAATCTCACAGGTAGGGTCATGATATGGAGAAATGGAGGGGCGGAGGGGGAACGGAGTGGCAGCCTTGCGGGCATTCATGGCCACGACAAGGTAGAAGAACCCGGCAAAGAAGAGAAGGGATCGAGGGACAAGTCACTACAATAGGCTAATCAATTGGAAATCATACACAAATCACACATTTGGGGAGTTCCCAAGTGTTTCAATTCTTCTTATGTATCGACTAGCCCGTCTTCGGAAACTACAAGTGCAAAACTTCTAAAGCAACTTTCGTCTTTCAGCAGCTTCTGCAATATGAGAAGCAAGAAGGACGAAGCAAGGAATAGACAATAGGAGAAAGTAGTGACACACACAAAACATGATTTCAGGGGAGTGGACGAAAGTATTGAGAACGACAACGGAAGTTTGAGGGAGAGAGGGGAGTGAGGGAGAAGTCTTCTTTCCGACCAGAGAAGGAAGAATGATCAGGTCGACAGTCCGTGCGCGAAGGTGCCGGGCGGAGGACGGAAGGAGCGAGGGAGAAAGTGCATCTGCCAAGAACAGGAAGGTATCCAAGAGAATGAACATTCTAAGCGTAAGGCTTGCTAGATAACCACTGTCGACTACTTGAGGAAACAGGGTAGGGTACGCCTTTTAGAACCCGCAAAGTAGGTAGAGTTAAATACAGAATGTCTACGTCAAACCTAGGTGGAGTATGACTCCGATGGGTCTGTAAAATAGACTATCTTTTTAACACACGCCGAGAATTATTGAAGGCTGGTACAGTTCTCCGAACTCTACGGTATGATTGGACAGAATCGCTTACATTTCAAAGATTCATACTAGTATTATAAGCACAATATTTGTATTGCAAAGATACACAGACAAATCACAAAGCCGTCGCAATGGATGCATGAGTGATACGTATGAAGCTCGATTCAAAACCAAATGGAATTGAAATAAATGGAAAACCTGGAAGGCAGAGAAAGAGTACGCAGCCTTGTCAATGTTCTTGCGGCAAACCTCGCGGCGAGCGCCCAGCCGACGAAGGGAATCCACCACTTCTGATGCCTGCAAGCAACAGCAAGGCAATCGAAGCTAGTCTCGGAAATATATCTTTCGTCTGCAAAATAGTTTCCAACAAAAATTCGAGGGAAAAACAACTGTACCGTTCGTATGACTGTTAAAAATTGGACCAGAACTATTTGCTATCCTATCGAATTCCTTTCCTCTCCTCACCACCGTACCCCTCTTCGCCCACCCATTCCTTTCCTCTCTTCGCCTACCGTACCCTCTCCCCTGACCTGCTGCTGATTGAGTCCGCTCTCCTGTCGCATGAGTCTGCCCTGCTCGAGTGTCACTCCCATTGCCGTTCTGTCCTTCCCACTTTTGCATGACACAACTGCCTCCGCATCCAGCTCTGCCGCAGCAGCCAGCGTCCACTCGTACAGGGTCATGTTCTTGCGAGAGGGCTCCGAGCGAACCTAGAAAGAGAGAGAGAGAGAGAGAGAGAGAGAAAGAGAGAGAGAGAGAGAGAGAGAGAGAGAGAGAGAGATGGGAGCGAGATAAGTGGCAAAGAGAAGGACTGAGACAGCGAGGTAGACAGATAACAGACTGAAATGATTGAGCGACAGGCCGAGACGAACAGTTGGAAACGTTGATGAACAAAGTAAGGTGTAGGATGTAGCATAACGTTAGTAAAGTAGAAATAAAGCCGAAGTGATAGAAAGTGAAACAGGATGAATAGAGAGAGAGAGAGAGAGAGAGAGATATGAGAAAGAAAGCGAGAAAAAGATAGAGAAATGAGGAAAAAAAGAAGAAACGGCGTTTTCTAGTCCGGCCAACGCTTCAGTCGCGGTGGTCGGAAGCGTCGCGCGAGTCGCAGCGTACTCCAGCATTGTAGAGAGAGCGCATCTGCATCCATAAGCTTTTTTGGAGAGAGGGGGAGGGAGAAAGAGGGGGAGCGAGGAGAAAGGGAAAGCGAGAGAGGGAAAGAGCGGGAGGGAGAGAGAGGGAGAGAGAGGGAGGGAAAGAAAGGGAGGGAGGGAGAGAGAGAGAGGGAGGGAGAGAGAGAGGGAGGGAGAGAGAGGGAGGGAAAGAAAGGGAGGGAGGGAGATGGAGGGAAAGAGAGGGAGGGAGAGAGAGAGAGAGAGAGTGAGGGAGGGAGAGAGTGAGTGAGTAAACGGACTGGTTGACGTTGCTCTCGAAAGCAGTGGCTCCAAACTGCTGGCCGATGGTCGCTTCGTGGTTCACTCCGAGAGTCCAGAAGGCCGTCGTCACCCGAATCTTTACGTCAAACAATTCATATCCAACCAATATGTTTATCTAAACTTTGTTTCATAGACTTTGATGGTGAGTTTGGCGTAAGGTTTTGTGAAATTTATTCGTTTTTGCAACAAAAAAAAAACTGGGGACACTTTCTTAAATTCAAGGGAAAAGGGGTATATTCTTTTTTGACAGAAAGGGACTTTATTTCACTTACATATTCAGCATTCTTCACAGCCTCTGGCAACGCATCGAATGCCTCCTGAGGAAGTGGCAGCGATACCTGAAGAGAAGAAGAAGAATAGCTGCTGCCAGTCTCTGCCAGGAATGTACAATGACACAGTGACGATGGCCAGCGGCGAGCGGAGTCACATTCCTCGCCACACTCGACGGGGCACGCAGCAGACGGATCAGAAGGCGGGAAGAAACCGAACGCCACGCCTCTGAAGGCAAACAAAGCAAGTACATATATTGTAGTGACTCGACTGGAGTGAGTACCGCAGGCGTCCTCGAGCATTCCCCTCTCGTCTCCGTAGCACGACAGCCATGACCACACCACAAGTAGCAGATCCGCAGGCTTATCTTTAAAAAGTATTTAAAATACTCTTTTCCAGTATCCACGCCATTTCAATTATGAAAGTAGTTTAAAAAAAAATTTGAAAAATGCTCATACACGCGACATATAAAATGAATAAATGTTTGGTGAACACAACGAGGAAATGAAACGTTTACCATTTGAAAGCATTGGCCAGCTCTCGCTGAGACGAGTGAGCACTGCAGTCGCTGCTATGGTTGTCGCCTGAGAAAAGGAAGCGAATGCATTCTCTTTTTTCCCTAGTTTCCAGTGCGACTGCATTCCAAACACCTTTGATCTACAGCCAGCGCTTTCATTCAAAGCAAGTGTTCTTAACAAATTAGGAAAATGGCTGAAACAAATGAAACCTGCGAAAAGACAAAATCAGCGCGCATGAGAATGTGGGTGTAGATTGTGGAATCGGCGGAGCGGGCTAGCGAGCGCAGTCTGCTCAACCATTCACATCTTCTTCTATTCCAATAACACACCAACTTTAAAAGTCACTCATGCTGTTAAAGTTTTGTCAATGTTTTACAGCAGTAAAAAGACTTGAGCCACCTTCCCAACTGCTGAGCATCTAGAAGACACTCACAGAGTGTAAGTAGAACATCTAGAGCAAATGCCATAGCTTCGCGCGCGCTCTTACAGTACGCCAAGTGTTCTTCCTGAAAATTACCATCATTTTCACATATATATATATATATATATATATATATTTATTTATTTGATGTCACTTTTTTGAAGATGTATGTATAAGAAAAAGAATACGAGAACACTCGCAACAGTCTTCAAGAGAGTATAAAGCAGACAAACGAATATAAATAAGATATATGTTTTGACGACTAATGCACGGCCGCGCTGGTCTAACAGTGTCATCGCTGAGAGTTTGCAGCGCGGCGAGTTTGGATTGAAGGCTGACGAGGGCTGCGTCAAGAGTGTCCATCTGATTCTTGAGGGAGTCGGGGGCGTGGCCTAGGTCGACCAGGGCGTCCACCTGCCAGACAATCAAAACGGTAGAATATCTTACGATAATCGAATAGACTGGGAATAATTCTCTTAGGTCGAAAACAATTTAACAAAGAGAAAGCTAATTTCATATAATTGGCAAGAACAGAATAGCTAGTAGACTAAACGGATCTAAAAACGAAAGTACACAAGGAAAATGTTAAACAGAGAAATGGCAATCAAAGATGTAAATAACATTCCAAAACAAAACGGCAGAGAAATCTTGGGCGATAAAATATATTGAAAGGAATACCTGTCGAACACCGCCTGCGAGCCCGCTCTCTACATCTCGCAATCGTGCAAAGACCTTAATGAGGATATAGACATCTAAAGGTTCTATTCACCTACAATTCGATATTCAAACAAATAAAAAAAAACAATACTGGACTTGCAAATAGAATAAATGATTGAAAAGGATAAAAGAAAACCTGCTTGACCCCTCCGAGAAGACCAACACAGACGGAATCGCCAGGCGCCCTCACCGGCTCGGCCGGCCACTCCTTCTCCAGCTCATGACTCAGAGAGCCGATCATCTTACGCACCTTTCAATTATCATTCCTACACTTCAATCCAAATTAGATAAAGTATTCAATTACAACGTACATCAATTGTAGTTTAAGAAATGATATAACTGATATAAAAACAGGAACCTCTAAGAGCTCCTGCCGCTTCGCTGAGAAAAGAACATCAGTGTATGCTGGATGCAACGGCAGACTGGCGCGGAGACGAGTCAGACCGCCACTCTAAACAAAGGTCTACTTGAATGGATGTTCAGAGAAGCACACATTTGCAATGCTCCAACCTAACTCTTGTTCGTCCGTACCTGGAATCTGAGAGGAAGTGCAGCGGCGACTCCGGCCGTGATGAGATGCCTCGGTCGCCGCCCTTCTCCGGCCGGCCCAAAGTATTGGACGTGCAGGTTGGTGGGCACGGGGGCGAAGGCGACGCGCCGCTTCTCCACGGACTTGCGGAAGGAGGGGCCCGTGTAGGTAGACAGGAATTCCCAGGTCTGTAGAAAGCATGGGCTCTACTCAGTTATGCTTCGAGGAGCAAACAACGTAACTTTCCCATGATTGTTAATTACATTTTGAAGGAAATTAGCATTTCAACATTGCCAAGCTGAAAGTGATAACAAAAGATACTCTCAAAATGCACCTGTTCTAACGTCTCCTTATTGTCACGAGAAAGTCTCATCAATTCGTGGAGAGCTGCGACATCGTCCGGAGGGCAGCGGCCCTCGAAAGACTCAATCCAAATTACTCTTATTCGGAAAATATTATTACATTACTATTTTACGTTTAGTATATAATCAAGCATTATTTCTAGTCAACAAAATGTAGAAAAATATTCAATTTGAAGATTATGTACTCCTAAATATATTCGATAATCGGTTTATGTTCTGTGCTAAAAATACAATAAAGCAATCAATGGCAGCCAGATTGTTTTGGGCTATAGCTAATGTTAAGAAAGAAATGACTGCGGGGATATCCTTAGAAAAGAGAAGTGGGGAGTGGACTGACATGCAATTGCAGTAGCAGCTCGCTGTTCCACTGCCGATACAACTTGACGAACTCGAGGGGGAGAGCGATGCTCAGCTTGCTCTCCCATAGTGTCTCCTCGTACAACAACTGTCGAGCTGGGCCCGAGCGCTGCAAGAACCATATCATTTTTTTTGTGTTCACTACCATCAAAATAACTTATCATCAAAACATTGTTTTACCCCTGAAAGCATGGGTCACTTGAAAAATATTCGGAGAACACTCTTCCTTAAAATTACCCTTCCAAATAAAAATTGCGATACATGGTCAGAAGATTTTGTTATATTTTTAAAGGACTAATTTTGAAAATGTTTTTATTGACCATTTATTTTCATCTTAAAGGCAGTCAGTTAAATTACCTGAGAAACAGCGAAATTCTGATCTGTCCTGAATGGATTGGTGAGGAAGAAGTTGAGAAGCGAGGATGGAAATGAGTTGGGAGAAGAAGAAGAGGCAGACGGTACTCCCTGAGAGGAAGTAGACGGAGAGGGCGTATTCATTGAGAAGAGCTGCAAAGAGAAAATTAAACATTCACTCACAAAATAATTCATATTTTGATGGTTAAAGTAAATAACAATACCAACGACAAATAATACCTAAAATTGAGAAATTGAGAAGTGTTATCATTTCCGCAAATGATTATTTTTGTAATCGTCTAAAATGAATTCGTTTGACTATTCCGTATATCAAGAACAGCAGCGAACAAATGTCTAGAATTAAATGAAAGATTTCCTTGGTATTTCGATTAGAGATTGAACCTCAGCTGATCCGCCGCCAATCTTTTCTAACCTTATAAGTGATCTCGTCCAGCTCCGCTTGCGCCATCTCATGCGAGCACGTCGCAATCTCAAGAACAAGAATGACATTTACAAAAACTGCAAGTCAACTTTCATTATTACTCTTTACGAAGCTACAGATTCCGTACCTTAACCATCCATTTCTCGCGACGTTCTTCAGCTCGGAGAAAGACAAGAAGTCGCTCTTCCTTGAAAGTAAGAAGGAATCCGAATGCGAACTCTGCGGGATGGGAGTGGCCGTTGAGGGAGGCAGCCGCTGCACACTCTTCCACACGGGACACCTTGCATTACAAGCATTCTTTACTTCTTAACTCGCACTCCTATATCATAACTAGGATCATTTACTAAAAAATAGCCCTATACTGAAAAAAAGAACCAACGAACCACGGATTCATCATTGGAAATAAAGCAAGACATTTTCTTAGCAATAAATTTAGGAATAAGGACATGGCATCTAGCAAATTGAAAGCACCCAGACAAATGAAAACAGATGATCCAGAGACCTGACATTTGATGAGCACAAAAATGAGTGGTTCAACTGCAGCTACGGCTTCGCCCTCGTCAGTCAGAGATTGGCAGCAGAGGAGGTTGCCGCGGAGACGCACCTTAAGAGAAGTCATCTCTCTCTTTCTCTCTTTCCATCTCTATATATCTCTCTCCTTCTTTCTTTCCATCTCTCTCTCTCTCTCTCTCTCTCTCTCTCTGTCTTTCCATCTCTCTCTCTCTCTCTCTCTCTCTCTCTCTCTCTCTCTGTCTTTCCATCTCTCTCTCTCTCTCTTCTTATCTATCTATCTCAATGTCCCCTCCCCATTTCGTTATCAACCAGCACAACTTTTCCTCTTAAACTATTAGAAAGTATACTTAGAAACGCTTGTGGTTTATTGACTGGGTTTGCGCGGAGCGGCGTAGTGGGCGGCGGGGTTGAGATTTTCGAGTGGGGTTTTTTTTAGGAGGTAAATGAATATTGGGGCTACGTTTTGGTAATGGTTTGGGATTTTTCGGTTTTGGGTTTGGGGGTGGCGCCGGCGGCCAAAGTTGCAACATTTCGGCGCGAGGTTGCGCTGGGTTGGCGACTTTGAGCGTTTGTATCTTTTGTTTCGGAGAAGATGAGAAGCTGGAAAAAATAGTGGCAGATAGGGAATGTCTTCAAGATTAATAGGACACAAATTGGGCGAATTCCGCCAGAGGGTATAGGAAGTGGGCGTGGCCAAACTTTTACCCCGTTTTTTGGCCCTTTTTTGCTCTGTTTTTTCTCACTAACTCAAATTTTCAAAATTAACTTTTTCTCTTTCCGACATATATGATGTAGTTTTTCAAGGCGCATGTTTTGATATGTACATTGTGGAAAAAAAAGACATTGGGTCATATCGATCGAGGGCAAAAACAGGCGGGCCCATTTTGTTAGGAGCGAACCTTTGAAAAATCAATACTCGGAGATTTGGGATTGTAGTGGGACGTGACATTCTGAATATTGTACAGTTTTACGAGAGCTTTGGAATGAGCCTATTCCCGTTTGGCTGGGATTCCGGGAAAGTACCCTGAGGGGGCCGTGAAATCTCAAAATTTTGTGAGGCCATTTCCTTGGCTGTTTTATCTCGGGAATTCGTGGTATGGCAACATGTTATATATCATTCTGTAGCTCTCGAGAAGGCGAATAACTTTCTCATACAAAACGTTTTCATATTTTGGCATTTTTGATCTACTTTTGGTCCGAGAATATTTAGGCCACTTTTTCGACCATAGCTATCACTGACACTTTTTGGGGCATATTTTTATTCAGATAGAGCCTTAAATTAGCTATCGAATGGTATGTTGGTCGTCAAGATTCGTTCAGGCATATTCGAGATATGAATTATTTTATGGCTTTTTGGTGCATTTTCATCGCACGCAGATTTTCTTAACGACCCAGGTTCGGAGTCGCGCGCGGGCAAACCCTTTTGCGCGTTTTTATATGACCCCCAAAGCAAAGTTCATAATGCTAGGACATAGCGCGCACTACAAGGGAGATAATGGGCGGCGATACCGAAACCAGGTCCCCCCATAGCTCCGCTAGTTAGAAATCATACTAGTAGTACACATTGCAACTCACTACCGTACCATCAGCCGTGAAGACTACCATAGCCCAACCAACCTTGGCATGAAATACCCGCTCGCCGACCCGTACATAAGCGTCCTCTTCCAGCTCGGCTTCTCCGTTCCCGAAGCTTCTGTAGATGTCGAGTGCGTTGTCCTCCTCCATTCCGCCGTGAACCTTCTGAAATTTAAGCTATTATTTGCAAAAACAACAATAACAACAACAATATATATATATATATATATATATATATATATTCAAATAAAAAAGAAGAACGAGATCGTCAAAAATTACTCAATCATTAACTGTTGATGAAACTAAACAAGATAATAGCAATTACAGTGTGCCGCCCCCATACATTTTGCTAGCTCGGTTTCCCCAATGTACACAGCATAGGAGTGAGCGGTAGACTTTCCAAGGATCAATACCACCTCATAAAGGGGGAAAGAGGGGCGGGCCCAGAAGGACAGTCCATTAGCCCTCTCCCTGCCAGCAGGGGACCTCGCGCACCGGAAAGTAGAAAACAATGATGCAAAGTCCGTGGCCGTTAAATACGTTGATATCGAGGGGCAGAGGAAGAAAGAGGAGAAGGACAAAGAGATCGATGAAAAGCTTCCGCATACAAGGGAAGGGGGAAATGACGAGTATTCAATCATCCGTATATCTCATGAGGAAAAAGAGAAGAAAAGAAAAGATTCGGTGACGCGTAAAACAAAATGTGGCAAGCCTTCGCGACCATAGAACGAGAGAGAGAGAGAGAGAGAGAGAGATAGATAGATAGAGAGAGAGAGAGAGAGAAACTTATCTTCGTATATCCTCAGGGGGTTGTGCGCTAAGGGCAGAAAAAATGAAGTAAGCGAGTGAGCAGAGAGCGAGAGAAAGAGAGGGGAGTATATAGGCAATGCTCATGTTTTCTCTCCTTCAAAAGGGCATGTTCACTTTCACGAGCAAAGTAATTCCTTGCTGTGCTGCAAAAGTGAAATAAACTCGCGAAAGGTTCGCCTACTTATGGTTAGAGCAAGGAAGAACTCGCCGCCTTGTGCTACTTCCATTCCTCCTGTTTCTTTGCCAGTTCTCTCATTCTCTGACTTCGACACCTCAGTCCTCCCTTTTCTCATCGTATAATATGCCATCCTTCCTGGCACTTCCTCGCGCCCTTGTCCTCTCTCTCTCTCTCTCTCTCTCTCCTTCCCTTCCGCTCCTTCTGACCTTTTCTTCCGCAGGCATCGCACTTCACGTGCTATGAGGAGTGGCAAAAGTGCGTAGAGAACCAGACGTTCTCTATCATTTCTTCGCTCTCTCTCTCTCTCTCTACCCTATCTTCTTTCTCAATTCTATCTAACAACCCACTTCGTGCAACTTCTCAATCTTCTATAATCGCGCACAAACTCTCTTCTCTCTTCCACCAAACCTATCACTCACTCCCATCCACTTTTCTTGGTCTCGCAGAGAACGTGGCAATGCCTTTATATCTTTTCCCCATGCACCTTCTCATTCCACCGTGCTCTCTCTGTCCACGCCTCTCTTTTCTCTGCTTCTTTCGTATTCCATAGCGGTCTCTTTCTCTCTCTCTCAAAGAATCCATCATCCTCGAGAATCGTCTTATTTATACGCCGCATCTCAGCACATCCTCTCTTCCCGCGGGCATACAAACTCGTCTCTCCATAGCAACAACCATGACGGCCTATCATTCATTATCACGCGCTTCATTCTAGGCCATCCATCTTCCGCAAAATGGCATAGTTCCACTTATACTTAGATTTAAATTACATTAAATATATACCGAGATGTCTGACTTCATCGCACCTTCCGCTTATTTTTTTTAAATATAGCCGATTATACAATGACGAACCGTCGTTATACACACCGAAATTTAATTCGCGAAATAGGCGCTCAATTGCAACGAGAATAACGTTAAATCTCGAATCAGGCTTAAATCGTGTGCCATGACAAACAACGATAGTAGCTTACTTCTACCTCTAGCAAGAAAAAGTGTCGCACTAAAAGTAAGTGTATGTACTTCTTTTCATATTCTGTGAATTACCGATTTTACTACGGTTACACTATAAATCACACCAGAACAAAATAGCCGTCAGTTGTTAAACTTGCCATATTTTGTTGTTCGGTTACCTTTCGTTTGGTCTTATTTTTTCTTTATGGTGTGTATTATTTGCTGCTGGCTTCGCACTTCCTCTTTCCCATTTTGTTTCTTCAAAGGAAATAATATGCCTGCTGTTACCTGTTACTTCTAGTGGTTGTATTTGCCAGTTTGTTTTCTCTAACGAGTGATGGTTTGGCATCACCGCTTCCCTTCCGCCCACTCTGCAACGAGAGTCTGCTTTCATTCTCGCTCACCCTCTCGAGTGCTAACAAGACACATTGAAGACTTGTCACCCTTTCTATAAACCACTCTCTTTCTTTCTCTCTATCATACTCTTTTCCTCTCTCTCTCTCTCTCTCCCTCTCTCTCTCTCTCTCTCTCTCTCTCTCTCTCTGTGACAGGCTTATTTTTCTCCTCTCATATTGGTTCCGTATCCTTTGAGCGCTTGGATCTATGCCTGCCTCGTGTTTCCTGCAATTTTTTCTCACCTTTACCTTTTCGAATTTGTTCTTCCTTCCGTCGCCCTCTACCTTGCCCTCTCTCTCCCTCTCTTTCTCTCTTTCTCGCTCTCTCTCTTTCTCTCTCTCTCTCTCTTTTATCTCTTCTCTTCTCTCTCTCTCTCTCTCTCTCTCTCTCTCTCTCTTTCTGTATCTTTCTCTCTCTTTCTCTCTCTTTCTTTCTCTCTCTCTCTCTCTCTCTCTCTCTCTTTTCTCTCTCTCTTTTCTCTCTTGCAGACACGACGGTGACGCATCGGCTCGCGTGGTTGGCGCCTGGTGGCGCCTCCGCTGGTGCGGGCGCCGAATCACCAGTCAGTCATTCATTTTTTGAATTTCCCGCCAATATAAAAAAGAAAAAATTGTTTTCTGTTATAAGTTCTTCACTTATTCTCTATCTCTTTCGTACTTCCTCATGACTTTTGTTCCGTCTCTGCCTGTCTGCGTCTCTCACCCGAACTGTCCCCTTCCCGCTCGGCCCCCACCGTCTTCTCCATTCTGCTATGCCATATGCCAAAGGGCATGAAATATGCCAGATGAGTGACGCAAAGTGATTGTATTCAGGCAAGAAATGGAGCGGAGAGAGATTATCGCTCTCCCCTCTCTCTCTCTCTCTCTCTCTCTCTCTCTGTAGGAATAATTTCAAGAAGGATTAAATAAATTAACTTGCGTAATCCACACTATTCCATATTGATGTATCTTAGTAAGCCACAATAAAAAGGATAATTAGACTTTGATGATCCTCTCCTCTTCTTCCCTTGCAGTCGCTCTCTGGCGGAACCATGAAACGCCTCGGCGGAATTACTGCCGTTCATCTAGGGTTGGTTTTTCGTACATCTTTTTTTTGTTCGTTCACTATATATATATATATTTATATATATATATATATATATAATTAAAAATATTGTTTGTTATTCTAATTAAAACCATTTTTCGAGTTCAAAGTCTTAAAAATCTTTTATTGTAGCACAAAGCTTTTTTTAATATGAGAATTTGTAATATTTTTTTGGTAAAAGGAATAAAATGTTACTTTTTGCTAGGTTTGCTTTTGTTAAGGTTCCTAACTTAACCCGATGAGTTTCTAGGTAGTTTCACGCCTCCATGTAGGATACCTTATTTTGGGGGAACTATTCTTTTGTTGTAGGCTAGCCAGGCTGCACATAACTGCAATTGATTGACGGGGCCATGCTTTGGTTGTTTTTGTCATTTCCGGTTATAGGTGGATTGCCATGAGTGGTCGTTTCTACCGGCTTGTGCAAGTGAGAAGTGGAAAGAGACGGAAGGCTATTTATGCTGTTGCTTCCTATAGTATTCTGAGCCTTTTCGCAGCATGCACAATTCTATGGGAAAAGGGCTAAAAGGGGCTCAGTTATGATTTTTATACATTTCCACGTGCAACAATCAAGGTGTTCCTAACTGTCATTTTAAGCGTGTTTGTATTTATATAACATAAAAGCCATTCGAAATCTATTTATCTTGAAATTAAAATGCTTATTTGTTACAGATCTCTTCTGGTACTCGTGTTTCTTTCTTTGTCATAAATTTAAAGGGTGAAGAAAAGTGTCTCTGAATGTCCTCCCTTTGCAGCAAGCAGCCCTCTCTGACCAATGGCTTTTCATTCAACTTTGCTGCGTATGTCGAGGCGTGGTCGTCATCGCAGATTGCGAGGTGGATCAAGGGTACGGCTTTTTTGCTTGGAACAGGTTTCTCCTTCATATTTCCGGGTTTGAATCCGATTTGCGCCAAAGTACAAGAATAAGTTTGTCGGGGTCGAACGCATTCGAGAAGGCACTGCGCTTTTAATCTTGTAAAAGCAACGGCAAAAGTTTTACTCCCTTTTTCACCACTTATTTACCCATTATCTTTTGCTTATTATTATTATTTTTATTCTGTCTCTTTCTCTCTTCTTCACCTCAAAGCCTTCTCAATATATATATATATATCCTGTAGGAATCTTTAATTTTACTCTATTCAAAAGCCGTAGAGAAGCTTCCACTTGTATATACGCTTAAGGCTCTTGAATCAAGAAAACCAAAAGTGCCAAATACTTGATTTGTTTGCGTAGAGAATATAACTTTCTCATAGTCTTACGCACTCCTGACTAAGAATTCAGTTTTGCTCTTTCTCTTTCCTCGTTTCATCATTCTCTCTCTCTCACACACTTCTTCGTCTCTCTCTCACTTCACTCCCTCGCTCTCTCTCTCTCTCTCTCTCTCTCTCTCTCTCTCTGTCTCTCGTCCCACCACACCTATTTTCCCAGCCCCTCTAATTGCCGTTTTCCTGACGTGTCGTACTCGGCATTCTTAGGAGAGGCGCCTACGTCAGAGAGAAGACAGAAGGGAGCTGGCTTGTGAGATATCTCTGTGACTCTGCGTATTTTCAGTATAAAGTGGGGGTTCGAGAAGTTTTGAAGGATACTTGTGGCAGAAAGATGAATAGGGAGAAAGAAACAAGGAATATGATGAGAGATAATGCTTTAAATGGTATTACTAGAAAGAAAAAAATATTGCTCTCTCGAGCAATATTTTTTTACTGGAAAGATCGTTAGAATATTGCATTATGGTTAAATATAATGCTGATGAATGCAGGAAATGACCTGACTAGTGTTAGTGTCACGCATTCGTTTACAGTAAAATGATATATTATGAGAGAAAGCACGCCTGAGATTCTCTCCATCTCTACCGTAACCATCTCTAATCTCTCCATCTCTACCGTAACCATCTCTACCGTAACCATCTCTAATCTCTCCATCTCTACCGTAACCCCTTCAGGTCTTGGCCTGAACATCTCACCTTCAGTAGTAAAGGCATCAAGTGGTGCGCATCTTCTGCTGCTGGACAAGGACGAACTGGGCCTGGCCATTCCCGAACTCGGGAAGCGAAATGCAGTTGCCCAGGGAATTGCACTACTCAACTACTTTGTTAGAATATACTAGCATTTCTTCCTATTTCTTATTTGTTAAATTTAAAATTATTAGTTTATTTGTTATTTCAAAGAAAAAAAATTGCGGTGATTACAACTTTTTGTAACCGAGTAAGATATCTAAAATTGTGATATATTCTTAAGACAGCCTATCTGTAAGGCTCGATCTGCCCTCTGCAATGGGAAATTTTTGATTTTTAAAATTGATGAAAACTTGATCATTTGTACTATTCGACATGCTCTTTAAAATGGTGAAATCGTGATTTCGAAAAAAAAATTTTATTTCGAGATATTAGCGATTTAAGGTTAAAATTCCAATGTCCATAACTCAGTTATTTATTAAGATTTTTGAAATCTCTTTGTTGTGACTAATAGCCCTTTACATTATCTTTAAAAAAGGTCGTGGTGACGTTTCGTGAAAACAACTATTAAAGGAGCTTGAAAGTCGTTAACTCCTAACACGAAATGCCGACTCATTCAAGCACCGTAGTCGTGAGCCGCGCGTTGTTGACAATTTGCCAAGATCCTTGCTTCGAAACCTTTTCTATTAAAACATGCGTTTGATTGGGCGATTTCAAATTGTCGGTTTACGTCCGTTTGGTGAATCATGAATATGCCGGCATATATTTTACGGCCGAACGACGAAATTTCACGCTTTTCGGTCATTTTTACGGCCGAACGACGAAATTTCACGCTTTTCGGTCATGATATGCTCGTCAATCCTATTTGGCCGTAATTTGGTCAGGGGACTAATGTTAAATCTAAAGTTCTGTATAAATCACTAATATTTCCCTCATGATCAGGCGACTCTTTTCAGATGCAAATTACTCCTCTAACTTTCAGTTTAGTTAATTTAATTTTTGCTGATGCTTTCGCAAGCTCAATCCGGACATATTCACAGAATCATCCTTATAGCAAAAAAATTGAGTTTTCGCCTCCTTTAAGCAGCAAAAATCGTAAAAATAGATTTAAAAAATATGGCTTTTCTCCTTTTTCAGACCAATCCACCCCCGGGGGGAGGGTAAGCTGCTCATAGAAAGAAAGCTCGTGAAATTTGATACAATGCTAGGTAACTTTAAAAGAATTCTAGGATAACATATTTTTGCAATTTGCATTTAAGCAACTATACTCAACCTTTAAATTACCGTCCAAGAGGTCCGGGTTCGATGCCCGCTCGGGGCAAATTTTTGCAATGTTTTGAAAACTGCCAAAAAACATATTTTCGATCTGAAATTGATGGCTATTCATCTCATTGTTCCATAAATTTGCTTATTCTTTCCATTTTCATTGTGATTTCTCCAACTGAAAATTTCTTCATAGTGAACTGCGCTTAGTCAACATGTTTATATATATGTAAATGCATATATATTTATCGACATCAAATAAATTAATGTAACGAAACTTGGTGAGTCAATTTCAGCCATTATTAAAAGCTTCCTGGATTAAGAGTAATAGGTAAAAGACTAGGAAAGAGTTAGAAATTATTTACTTACAAGGGAAACACCTAATGTAAGCATAAGTTGGCGGTTTTTTATCGCACCAGAAATGATGATAACCATTTTCAATTTTAGCTAAATAGCTCCAGCGATTTTACATTGATTTGTAAAGGTTGCGTAAAATCGCGTATGTGGACAGGTGCGATAAAAATCAACTTATGCTTAGATTTTTTTACCTTGTTAGGAAGAAAAATGGAGAAGTGGGGCAGGGAAAAGGAAGAGATACCACTTATACCAAACAAAGCTTCTAGCCTGAGAGTCAGAATGTCATAAACTTACAGTTTATGATTTTTTTTTCTCTGTGTTTTGTGCTAGTTCGGCCGTTTAGTGTCGTTCATACTGTAGATAGTGTGTTAGTATTTTTTAACAGAGGCGAGATTCCTTAGCTCATCTCGCTCGCTCTCTGCTTCTCTAACCACTCTCTTATTTCTCAACACTCTCTCGGTACTAGGCATAGGCCTCGTCTCATATTGATTGACCAGTCTCGGTGTCTAGGGCGCACACGAGCTCTCCCTCACATCGTTTCTCACCTTCCCCTGGCCAAAGTCCCGGCATCGTCAGTGTTACCTCCTTGCTCCGTAACAGGGGTGTATCGGAATTCCGAATTCCGAATTCCGAATTCCGACCTTTTTTCCCTTCCGAATTTCGATTTCCGAATTCCGTTATGAAAGGGGGCCTTCCGAATTCCGAATTCAGTTATGAATACCATTTCTTCGGAATTTTTTCGGAATTTTGTAGCTCAGCCGTGCACATTTTATGTATTAATCTAAGAAGAAAACTGAAGCCAGCCCTGAGAAAACTGACGATAATTTCAAGAAATGTTAATGAAGCTTTCATTTTTAGTCGGTCGAAATTAAATGTTTGGCGGATCTTTTATAAGAGGAGACCTTTTGGGGAGCGCATTTTGGTAAAACTGAAATAAATTTCCAAACATCACAACATATAAAGTGCTGACATAAACTGAAATGATAAAGTTATCTTATCACTGAATTTCTCCACCGAGCCGACGATCACTGCCCATGTTTCCTTCTCCCGATTCTCTGCCTTTGTTCAGCGTGCGACTGCGGACGCGACGCGTAGGAGATGGCTGGGAATATTTTTCACAATGTTTTCTTCAGCTTTCACCCAAGATTTTAATAGCACGGCAGAGCACATTCACCATCTAATCTCACTGTTGTTTTATTTATGTCCCAAGCGCGGCAGATAGACCAAAAGTTAGAGAGAAAAAGTCCAATTTTCCTTATTGAAACTTGAAGTTCCGAATTCCGAATTCCGACCTTTTTTCTCTTCCGAATTCCGTTATGAAAGGGGGCCTTCCGAATTCCGAATTAAGTTATGAAAATTTTTATTCCGATACATCCCTGCTCCGTAAGGAGCAGTGTCTTTTTCTAGCTCTTTATAGCGCTTGCACATTGTGCCCTATATTGCGGAAGGTCGAGGATCTTTGTAGGCGACGATGGGCATTGGATTGCGGGGGGCAAGTGCCCCTCGATAATCAGGGCAGTACTGCACCTACATATATTAATCAACATTATATAAGTATCATAATGAATAAATTCTAACCGGCACCATGATGGTTTCGAGAGGGTGGGTGCACAGTCCTCTGCTTTGAACGATTGGCAGATTGCCATCGCATCGGTGGTTACCAGTTCTCAATTACCAGCAGAAGGCAAGTATTTTTGGAAATCATGCCTCGAAGAAGAGACATGCAAACGTGCCCGACTCAACTACAAAGACACCGCAACCAACATCTGTGAACGACGGAGACGAGCGAGCTTGATGAACTGCTCGATACGGAAGGTGATATCATTGAGGAGGCTCAATCGGAACTGACTTCGACGAATTTAGACAACTGATAGAGAATGACGTTGAGTACCCATCTGAGAAGGCAGATCCAAAAAGAAATCCCACAGCCACGCAAACGGAATCACCTGAGGAGCTCTCGAATGAAGACGTATTTGAGCCTGTAGACATGAGCGGGTCTGCCCAGACAGCACCTAGATGCGTCCACGATGAACTATTCTGACCATAACTCATGATAATCTCTACATATTTGTTCATTGATTAGCCCCGCAAGAGACTTGAGAAATGCTTTGCACTTATCGAATCACGAAGCTAAAATGATTCTATAATTGTGCACCTTTGTTGAAATAAAAACATGTTGAAGAAATTTTCAGTTGGAGAAATCACAATGAAAATGGAAAGAATAAGCAAATTTATGGAACAATTAGATGAATGGCCATAAATTTCAGATCGGAAATATGTTTTTTGGCAGTTTTCAAATGCAAAAATTTGCCCCGGGCGGGCATCGAACCCGGACCTCTTGGACGGTAATTTAAAGGTTGAGTATAGTTGCTTAAATGCAAACCGCAAAAATATGTTATCCTAGAATTTTTTTTTAAGTTACCTAGCATTATAGCAAATTTCACGAGCTTTCTTTCTATGAACAGCTTACCCTCCCCCCGGGGGTGGCTTAGTCTGAAAAACCAGAAAAACCATATTTTTAAATCTATTTTTACAATTTTTGCTGCTTAAAAGTTGTTTCACGAAACGTCACCACGACCTTTTTTAAAGATAATGTAAAGGGCTATAAGTCACAAAAAAGATATTTTAAAAATCTTAATAAATAACTGAGTTATGGACATTGGAATTTTAACTTCAAATCGCTAATACCTCGAAAGATAATTTTTTTTTCGAAATCACGATTTCACCATTTTAAATAGCATGTCGAATAGTGCAAATGATCAAGTTTTCTTCAATTTTAAAAATCAAAAATTTCCCATTGCAGCCCTGTATTGCGCCCTGCTCGACACTTACAGATAGGCTGTCTTAAAACAAATTTCATCATATTATTTATATCTTTTTATGTTGCGTACGAAGACAGTAATTTTTCTCTGGTTTATGTTAACAAAAAGATGTTCATTTTGCCCTTTGAGTGTTATGAAGCGCCTGGTGAGAATCTGGAGATGCTCTGCGCGCGACTTGCAGTGGCTTGCTTGCACGCGGCAAGGCAACTCAGTGCTGCTCAGGCTGCTAGACAAATGACCACTAAGAGAGCGCAGGTTGCGAGAAAGAAGAGAGAGAGAAAGAAAGAGAGAGAGAAGAGGGAGAGAGAGAGAGAGAGAAGAAGGAGAGAGAGAGAGAGAGAAGAGGGAGAAAGGATGTGAGAGACAGATAAGGCGGGCGGATATGCGGTGAAAAATTATTCATTTCTATCTGTCTATGAAAAGTTCATTGCAAATTACGGAGAGAAATAGAAAAGAAATAGAATTTTCAGAGTGTGTGTTACGGACTCTTTTTTAACGTACATGATCATAGCTTCTTGCTCTTTAGCTTGATGGGAAAATGAAAGGAGATATCGGGAAAGTTTGTGGATGAAAAAGGGCGGCGAGAGAAAGAGAGAAAAAGAGTCGGTGAGAGATCCATTCTTCTAGGTTGTCTCCTTCATCAATGAGCTTTGCGCGTCAGTGTCGCATCTCGCAGAGCAGGCGAAGAAGGTCATCTTCTGGCTCGACAGGTTGGAGAAGAAAAGAGAGAAAGACGAGAGAGGAAGTTTAGAGGAAAAAAGGGAGGGGAAAAGAGGGAGAGAAAGAGAAAATTATTTTTTCATTATGGCGCGAAAAACTTGACTAAATTAATCGGACTATTTCGCAGCATTGAATTTGTCATGGTATCTATTCATACCAGAGGGAAGAGGATAAGAGAGAAAGATAGAGAGAGAGAGAGAGAGAGAATAGTGTTGTGAGAGAATGCAAGAGTTAAGATGAAGATCGGAAGGAGAAGAGAATTTTGAACATGGTGAAGCGCTGCATCGCAGACAGGAAACATGCAAGAGCAATTCCTGTCAAGGCCTTTTTTTTCTGGATTGTGTTGGAGACAACGGAATGGAGAGAGAGGTAGAGTGAAAAGGAGAAAAGGGGGCAGTGAGAGAGAGAGAGAGAAAGAAAGACTAGGAGAGAAAGGGAGGGAGAGAAGGTCGAAAATGAAAGCATTGTGTAGTGTTAAAAACTAATATGGTGATGCGGAAGAGGGGAAGTAGATATCCATGAAAGTCCGATTATATATTTTTTTAAATATTTGTTTTCAACAATCAAGATTTTTTAGAAGTCCTTTCGACACAATCGAAGAGTACGTGGAGCTGCGTAACAAGGTGAGGGGTATAATATAATTTAAAAGGGGACTACAAATTTGCAGTATCCTTCCTGGTAAAAAAAAAGAAAGTTCGAGCGTAAGCGACATAAAATCGAACATATTAGCTATATTTAATAATTAATCAACTTCCGCCGTCACCTCACTCATCCTTCCTTGGGGTTATGGGCGCGCCATTTTGCACTGAATACATTAGGACCATTTTGAGCGCGCGCCGTAAAATATTTGCCACTCCTGCTAGTTAGAGAACGTGCGAAATTTTAGGGTGGCTAACACCTAGAGTCAAAAATTTTGGCCGAGCCATATTTTTTGTACTCATAAATTTGTAGCAAGTGGACACAAATGGTGCAAACTTTCTAGATGTATGTTTTAGACAAATGCGAATAGTTCCACATTCATAAAACCATATGGTAGTTATTGAATGAACTGCTGCTTTAAGTTATTGTGAGGGAATGTGACATATTGCATTTTTGTCCTTTGCTAACAATAAGGGGATCATTCACCAGTTATCTGTTTCATGTTCGTATTGATATTATTCACCAGTTATCTGTTTTCAAGTTCGTATTGATATCTGAAATATGCGACCTAATGTATGCCTTATTGGCTGAGTGCTCTTATTGCCGAAAAAATAAGTTGGTAAAATTTTCGGGATTTGCCGATTTAGAAAAGAGGGTGAAGCGTTATTGTCGAAATTCACAGTCCTCAAGTATTTAGGAAATTCGCTATTTGAAGGTAGATAAAATAATGTCCACCTAAATCACCCATGTTGGGATTGGTTAAAACAAGTTAACGCCGTGGAACTTGTTTAATCTACCTCCAACAACCTCGAAAAATCATACGCCTAAATGTGCAACTTGGGTGATTTGAGTTATAATTCTGACAGTATAGAAAAACAATCCTGAAAATGTCCTTAATCTACTTTGCGGGAAATTATGTATGAAAAACCAAAAGTAAATAGAATTTTGCACTGCATTGTATGTAGTCTTCAAAATCGGCAATAACGCTTTACCCCCTTTTCAAATGCAGCCTGCGTTATCTTACTATTAAGCAAAATTATAATGACTATAATAACAGAGGAGAAGTATAAAAGAAAAGAATAAACGAGATAATATGAACTATAATTGAATTTGGTGAATGTTTTGATGGTTCTTCTTGCCGTTCTCACTTGAATATACAGCAGCGATGATAGTACGGATTGTAGGTGTGCGAACTTACTGCTGAAATCGTCGACCTGTCAAGTGCCCAGCCCAAAGTTGTCTTTCCACGCACACTCTATATCGCTGAGGTTAGAACAACACTTGTATTATTCCTGCAATACGGCAGTACAATTTAAGAATTAATGTCATTATCACGTGGCATTCTTATGACTTCAAAGTATAAATATTTGTTATTTTTGCTTGTTTGAATGTATTTTTTTCGAATCTTTAATATTTACTCTGTGTTTGCTTGAGAAAGCGAACGAGCTTCGCGGGGAGTGCCTGGCTGTGATTCGCGAGTGCGATGATCCGCTTATCCTCTCTACAGCTTATCTTGAGAAGGCGCAACTCAAGAGAACCGACGATTCAGTGCCATGGGTACGGTACTTGATGGTATACGGTACTTGAGAAGAAGGACATGATTTGGAAAACTCAGAATTGAGCAATTAAACCAAAGAAGCATAGAATACTCATCTAGAAATCGGTGATAAACGGACGCTTCATAAGTAGTTAGATATTGCGAGTGGTCTTATGTTCTCAGGGCCTGAATCTACAGTCGTCCTATCGTGGAGTGCACGTGGTGAACGAGGTTAAGCTCGGCTCGCCTGCCGATCTCTGCGGTAGAATTGATGCTGGAGATGAACTCGTCATCATCGAATACGATACGGTAACTTGTTCTCTCTCTCTCTCTCTCTCTCTCACTCACTCACTCACTCACTCACTCACTCACTTTCTGCCTGGATTACTATAACTATGAAAAAAAAAAATTCTTAAATTATTTGTCAAACGTAAAAAAATTTAATTGTTTACTTGACTGCTGATGGGAGAAAAAGGCTAAATAGAAAGGTATCTTTTGTTCTCAATGTTAATGGTGATAGACGATGGCGGTGTTAGGTTATCATTCTGAGTTCTTTTAACTCAGCCTGCGTTAGAGCATCCCGACGGTAGAATGCATTTTCCATAGCGGTTTTATAGCATTATTGTGTCCTGTTTGCCGAAGAGAAGTCAGCTGTACCGTGAAGAGAGAATAGACCATTCTACTCATTCGCCAAGTAGATTCTTGTTGCAGAATGGCAGGGAAGTAGCAAGCAGAAATTTAAGAATATTCATTGTGCTTTTTCTTCAATTTCTCTTTCTCTTTCTCTCTCACCCACACTTATTATCTTGTCGTATTATCTTGTCGTCTCTCATATAATTCCCTTTGTATTTGTCTCTCTCTCCTCTCTCTCTTCTCTCTCTCTCTTCTCTCTCTCTCTCTTCTCTCTCTTCTTTCTCTCTCCTCTCTCTCTTCTCTCTCTCTTCTCTCTCTCTTCTCTCTAATCCCGTTCGCCAAATGCCGTCCTTTGCTTTGCGCGCTTTGAAGAAATAGGGAAGAAGAATTGAGATATTCGGTGGGGTGCCACAGACGACTTTCTTGTTAGCGTCGAATCATGGACATTTCGAGTCATATCAGATCACTTCTCACTCCCCCTCTTGTTATATTTTCATAATATTTTTCTATGTAATTCTAACTGCCAGATGTGGTGTTTACAAGCCGGACAACTACAAACAACATGTATTGCATGAGAATGAATGCGGTTTAGAAAACCTGTCAAATTTGAGGTTGTGGGCTGGGATCTGTCTTCAGTTGTGAACTCGCTTGCAACAAAGTCACTGACGCTGACTGTTCTTGTTAGTTGGAATAATATAATAAGTAATAAGATTATACATTTTGATTACCTTGCGGAAAAGAATTTCGGTGTCGCGTATATTTTAATACCAAATAAGGCGGGAAGTTGAAATGTTAAAATGTCCAGGTGCGCAAGCGCCCCCGCGACTCGGTCGCCCTTTCGACTCGCACAAATCGACCGTCGCCGAAGCCGCTCAAATTGGCGCCAGGTTCACTTATTCATTTGTTTCATTATGAGTAGGATTACTTGATTTTATTCTGACTAGTCCTTCCTTCTCTCTCTCTCTCTCTCTCTCTCTCACTCTCTCTCTCCTTCTGTCTCTCTGTGCAGGTAGTCGTGCCACAGCGGAAGAAGAGGAGCCTTCCCCCCGCGGCCTGCTTGGTGCCACCTTCGCACCCTTTGCAGCTGGCGCGGCCGCCCTTGCCAGGAGACGTTCATCCACTTTCGTACAGAACGTTGCCGACCGGCTCGCAAAGAGGTAGAGCTAGAGAGAGGGAGGTAGAAAAAGAGGGAGGAAGAGGAGAGAGAGATAAATATGGAGAGAGAGGGAAAAATAAAGGAAGAGGGAGGGAGAAAGATAAAGGAAGAGGTAAGTAAAGAAAGAGGGAGATAGATAAAGAAGGAGGGGAGAGAGGTAGAGAGAGAGAGGTAGAGAGAGAGAGAGAGAGAGAGAGACAGAAAGAGGGAGGGGGGGGGAGAGGGAAAAAGACAAAGAAAGAGGGAGGGGGGAGATGGATAAAGATAAGAAAGAGGGTTGAGAGGTAGGGAGGTAGATAAAGAAAGAGGGAGAGAGAGAGAGAGGGAGAAAAATGAAAAGAAGAGGGTTAATGAGAAGGAGAAAGATTAAGAAGGATAAGACATAAAAGGAGAGAGGTAAAGAGATAGAGGGAGATCATCAGTTACCTGACAGGGAATGGTCTATCCATAGGGTGGCGGATTGCAACGAAATGTGTTTTTCCTGAAAGCTGCAGTCCTAAAATATTTGAAAAAGTGAAAAATTTTTGCCCAATCGATCTCAGAACCCAGAAACAAATCGATAAAAATCTACCTCCCGGTAAGGCAAAGATTATCTGCAGTTCCAACTGGAACTTTTTAAGCAGCTGCGTAGCCTAGTGGTTAACGCGGTTGCGCACGTTTTGCGAGGCTCGGGTTCGAATCCCAATTTGGGCAAAATTTTTGCAATGATTTGGTTTATAAACTAGGACTGTGTAACAGTGAAAAAAAAATTGGAATCGAAATTTTTTTATGTACCCACCTTTTCTTGGGCCCGGCCCGGCCCGGCCCGGGGCCTTGGAGAATTGGGCCGGCCGGCCGGAAATTTTTCACTTTTTCAAATATTTTAGGACTTCAGCTTTCAGGAAAACCACATTTCGTTGCAATCTGCCACCCTATGGATAGACCATTCCCTTGTGAGGAAATATTGTTAATTAAATCTTTTTTGAACCTTGAGCCTTTACTTTAAAAAAAATTCCAACCTCGCATCAGATGCTGAAAAAAACGAGAACATCAATTATGCAGATATTTCAATAACTAACTTGTTCAGTCCCTGCTCTCTGCGTTTATTTTTCCAACTTTTAATGAATTGACACAATAGGCTTGTTTTATAATGTTTCCCCCATGGAAAATGGTCTTCTTGGCCAAATGTACGCTAATAATTTTAATGAATCATTCGTTTTCTGCTCACTAGCAGCCGAAGAAGTTGAATCATCTTCAAGCACAGCGTGCTTTTTTATGTCTTCTCTTTGTCTTCGCGATTGACTGTTCCATTTCCGAAGCAACTGTTTAACTTCTGTTAACTGACGCTTTTTGAGTTTCGGCGTGGGCCCTTTATGACGCAATTTGCGAGAGTAACATAATCTCCCGAGGACCCGTCCAAAACCGATAAGCTTAGATTCGTTCAAATTTTCGATATAGGTGCTTTCTGACATGAGGAATCGATTGGAAGTGGTCTATGGATCAGAAAATGCCATTTTCATTTTCTACGAAGGCTTGAAATATGTAACTCCGCGCTGGGGTCGAGTTGTTAGATGTATGGAGCGTGAATAATGCTTTCAAATGAAGTATTGGATTGAGGAAACTTTGGAAGTCTTTGATGTTTCCTGATCGATTGCCTCGGTGCGGCAGCCAAAAGTGGGTGGGTCAGACCTCCAAAAGCTTAAAAAAGGTGGGTAAGCCGAAAACGTAATTTTTTCGTTAAAAAATAGGGTTGGTATGCCACAAAGCTAAATTTTTGGGTTTCAAAAATTGCGTGGGTAGTCCGGTTTGGATCTCCCTTTTATTTCCTGAATATAAATGCCTTCTATTTGGCTTCGGCCCCGATGTCGAACAAAAGTAGAGATATCACAAGTAGGACTAAGGATTCTCTATTTTCGCCGATTTTTTTTCGCGCGTGAATTCTAGGCCCTATTTGTGATTGCTCTACTTTTATTTGACCTCGGGCCTGAAGCTAAATAGGTGGCATTTATATTCGCGTGGGGAGCGCGAAGAAAGGATTCCTTCTGATCCGCTGGAAAGCAAGGTAACGGGTTCTTAAAGTCTGAGTGGAGGCAACATTAAGATGTAGTGGATGTTGGCCAGTATTAAATAGGTCTAGATTTTGCCAGGGATCTTCCCGAAAATTTGTAGTTAAAAAAGTGCAAGAACTAAAAACCGGGAACATTCTAACTATAAGGGTACCTTTAATTCCAATTCAGCAGCTCCCCCGGATATGGATCAAGTTCGCCAGCCTTACACTGCAAGGGAAAAAATTGTGTGAATAAAAAAAACTTTTTTGTGTTATTTTTATTCATTGCATTTTTAATATGAGGGACACTTTATGGTCAACATTTTTTATTGAAAAAATATTTCTTACAGGCGCTCCCGCAATAGCAGCCGAAGACGCGCATCTGTGAGCGGCTCTACCGGTCCGACTATTTTGTGTTTTATCATCTAAATATAATTAAGAAAAATTAATTCTTTGGGATAACAATATCTTTTATTTCAAAATAAATTTGTAAATGGTGGTAAAAATTTAATTGAATTATTTAAAACAATAGTTTTAAGACACCCTCTCCATAAGACTTGAACACCGCTCTCTGCTGCCCTGGGGGATTTTTTTCGATTTCGTTTATCAAAATTGGCACAACTATACAACTTGACGTCCTCTTCAAAATATCGTACATTTTAATTTAAAAATAAAATCCGTTCGAGAAACAATGTAACACTCTTCAAAACATGATGAACCGTAACTCGGTTAAGTTTTCGAATTTTCCGAAATTGAAGATAGTGTTCCATAGCTCGTTGAATGTACTTTATTTTTCATCGGGGGTGAAATTTTCTCAAAATTACATTTTCGACCTGAAACCCTACTCTAAACATTTTTGTGATCTTTTGGCAACTTTTTGTTCATTTTTGAAAAGTGTACCCTGCATTTTTTTGATATGTTGTAGCGCTTGAAATTTGCTACAAGAAAAAAAAATCCTGGCTGGCACACCCTGCGAAAACCTCGGTCGAACAGTTTAAGGTGCAACCACTTGATGGGGGGTAGGTTTGGATGAATTTCTGGATTCTGCTCATTATCAACAGGAAAGTTATTCTAAGCATCTCCCACTTCGAGATGATTCCAATAAAAAAAACTCCCGGATCCGACCACTTTAAAGGGGTTTTCAACGGGGGTATGACAAAAGCGTAGCGGGCAGAAGCGTAGCGGTCAAAAGCACAGCGGTCAAAAGCGCGGCGGTCAAAAGCGCAGCACAAATTTCACCCCTGATGAAAAATAAAGCACATGCAACGACCTATCGAACGGTATCTTAAATTTCGGCAAATTCGAAAAATTAACCGAGTTATGGTTCATAATATTTTGAAGAGTTCATCATTGTTGCTCGAACGGATTTTTTTAAAAATTAAAATGTACGGTATTTTGTAGAGGACGTCAAGTTGTATAGGTGAGCCAATTTTGATAAACGAAATCGAAAAAAATTCCCCAGGTAGGTCGTACTCGAACGATACAGACATGCTGTCTTAACTTTAGCTCCGCTGTCTCCCACGGGGAACACGCCGGATTCACCGATGCACTACGACTTACTGGGAGTGGAGCATCAACCGTCAGTTCCATTCTTCTTTTATTCGCGAGTTGGATAAGTTGAAGGAATGGCTTTTTGAAGCTTATGTTTTGATAAAAAAATTATTGTTGAAAAATGGCTGTTGTTTTCCGCTGCGCACGTTTCGCTCTATTTCTTTGCTTTCTCCGTCTTTTACTTCAGAAATTGACCAAATAAAGCGATATTTGTCATTAATATTGAACAGTCGTTATTCATGCTTGTTATCTCTGCATAATCGATTAGTTTTATCCGAGTATCCACTAGGTCAGCTAACAGATTTATGATGATGAATAAAACCATATTAGGTATTTTCTTTAGTCTAGTATTTTTAAGTTGGAGGGGGGGGGGGACATTCAAAGGTCCTGACGTAGTCGTGTTATGTTTCTCGAGTAGAACATAGTTGTACCTATCGTCCTTAATAGCTGTTCCTTTTCACTGGGCCATCTGGCAGTCGTGTGCCTTCTTTTGTTTCTGCTCCGCTTTCTTTTCATTTACCGTTTGCATGTTCTCTATTCTCTCTCTCCCTCTCCCTCTCCCTCTCTCTCTAACCTCTCTCTGTCTCTACCCATACATCCTTATTCGCCGTTTAGATACTGAATTTTCAAGTGTGTAGAAACCCTGGAAAAGGACGTTGGGGCTGGGAGAAGATACCAAGAAATGGGAGTAGTTGAGCAAGAGAAATGAGTGAAAAAATTCAGTGATAAGCTAGAGAGAGAGAGAGAGAAGAGACAGAAAGAGAGAGAGAGAGAGAGAGAGAGAGAGAGAGAGAGAGAGATTATAAATTACTACTCCATGTTCTTGACTCGCATACACTGAACTCGTTAGGGCATGAACATTAGACTTCAGTGTCAGGTGAAGTTACTATCCCTTTCCCTTTCATGCTCAGTTGCAACCAAGAGTTGCGAAAGGTTTATTTGTTTTCTTCCCTTTTATTTTGAGGTTGACATTGCCCATGTTTCTACACTATACATTTAATTCATTTTCTTGCAGAACTCACGTTGTAAGGAGAACAAGAACAATGCGTACACAACCCAACGGGTACACACGATCATTCATCGACAACAAGTTGCTGAGAGATGGCACGGACGACGACGAACAACTCACTTTTAATGTTCCATGTAAGGAGAGAGATGAGGAGGTGAAAGCTATAAGGAGAGAGTGTGAGACAGAGAGAGGAGAAAGCTATAAGGAGAGAATGAGGGATAGAGACCGGACGATAACTTGCGGCATGTTATTCATAGGCCCAAGCGAATTTGCCGAAATCACGACAGCAACTGCTGCTGAACTAGCGAAATTTGGTCTCCCGACAGATCCGCCGAAGGTGAGGGAGGAGTCTTCATTTCCATTTTTATTTACTGTTTTGTTTCATATTATAGCTTCAACTTTATTTCTCTGCATTCGTATAGTTGTTTATTTATTTTTATTTGATCTCATGGGATCACCAGGGGACAGAGTTATCTTCTTAAATAGTAATTTTTTCTATTACGAGTTGTTTTTCATCATTACTACTCACGATGGCATTTAACGTCATAGTTATTCCTTCCGAATTCGATACGTTATCGTTTGCCCCTGATTCAGGCATCTGAGGGCGAGTGGGCAGCGCCTATCAGCAGCGGTCGTCTCCGTCCGTACCGAGCACCGGCCGAGAGCAGCGGACTCTCCACACTCTCCCATGAGTCACCAAGGTGCCTTTTATTCGGAGCTGTCAAGACAGATGTATGGCTACTATAATATAGCGTTTAATTTTTTTTACCGAGCACTTTTAAATTATTTATTAATGTAAATTATATAATGAATAGAAACGTATAATATAAGCAATATAATGAATTCCTGACCGCAATGCTGGGACGAAGGAAGTGCGCAGTCGCCTTCAGCCTGGTCGCTTCGCAGCAGCGGCAGTCCTCTGTGCGTCGTGAGCCATGCCGATCTGAATGTCGTGGCGGCCGAAGGCTCCAAGGACCTCGAAGGATGGGTCAGGAGGAGGTGCGCTAACCACTTTGATGGGATGAACTGGAGTACGGTGAAGAGGATATTGATGTTTGAAGTTTGGGCGATAAAATGCAAAAGAATGACATTGGGCAGAAAGACCAGTGAGGAGCTACACGCAGCAACGAACAACAAGTGGCCCAAGTGTTGGATGACTCTCTCCGGGTCGCATCTCTACATTAGAGAGCAACAACACGTCAGTTTCATTCTGTAGTTCTAATCCATACTTGTTAAAGTACATTATACAAAAGAATTTTTAACGAGTAAATAAAAGGAAAGTTTGAAGTCAAAGAAGCCGACAATCGTCTTCTGTCTGTCGGAATGCATCGTTTCCAGTGCGCAGACGCTTAAGACATCAAAGAAATAGTTTGTATTCTTAAAGCTTATATTATTTATATTTGAAGAATATCGTTAAATAAATCCGATGAATGTTCACTTAATTTTGAACCTGTGCTATAAATGTGATTGCGTTAATGATAATATTGAGAATATGGTTTTTAATCGAAGTTTAAAGGACATTCGTCCAATTTTTTTTACGTAATGGAGAGAGTGCAGATCTCGTTCTAGTTTAAAGCTATAAACTCTACTAAAGAATCACAAACTGTGTTCTTCTCCAGTGTCTTCTCCATTTCTCGTGGCACATTCATCTTCTACTTTTCCTGCTACAGTCAGCAGGATTTGAAAGCGTCGGTTTTTGTTTTACTTATTTCCTTTTCAATGGTATTATATATGTATGCAAATATATATAGTATTAAAGCGATATATTTTATGTAGATCAATTAACAGCGTTTCTTAGGCCAACATATATGCACCAAACGGGAAGGTGTTTCCTAATTGTTGTAATTAATACCTACTAAACATGCCCGTGCCCAGATGGATGCGCAAGCTTATGACGGCCTCACGCCTGGCCTGCGAGCGAGCAGAGTGTGCAGCAGGCATGGCTGGGAGGACTCCGCCCGGTGGGGGCAGCAGCCTCGGCATCTCTGTTATTACTGCCAGCTTCTCCCGACAGGGCCTTCTTGACCCACACTCCGCAGCAGCCACGCCGGGTTGGGCAAACTTCACAACCCACAACTATCAACCTTCATTTCTGGAAAGAATTTGAATTTTCTCTGTCCATCGCTCTCTTGTTTCGTTGCCTTTTGCTATCTCTTCCGCTATCACACTCTTCCTTGTCTTAAAGTCTTAAAATAAAGAACATTGTTTTGCAGGTGAGCTTCCAACGCCTGCAACCCCTCCTGACACTCCTTCCTCTGGCGGGCCGTGCGGTCTCATGTCTCCTTCCTCCCACACTGCGCCTACTTCGCTCTCCTCCATTCCTACAAGCGGGACGACGTTGAAGGGATCGACCGACTAGGCTGATTCCACCTGTTTGAGACTGACACCGTCCATCCATTCATTTTTTTATGCCTATATATTTACCTACTGTCTGCTATTACAACTGCAAATATTGTAAAGTATGGTTCATAGGGACAAGATTAGTTATTGGTTTTCAGAATATAGCAGATCGAGAAAGATTCTAGAATCTTCAGAGGGTATTTCAATCTAGCCTCCGCTTTTTGTTCATAATCAGCTGCATTGCTTACTTAATTATCAATTCTATCGTCAAATATATATTTTTTCCAAATGTTTGTATACTTTTCATCGCCGTTTTTCTCAAATGTCACAAGCCTTTAAGCCGACCACCAGAGGCTATTAAACATGCATTTCCGTAAGCTTTAGAATATGTGAGGATTCTCTCTCCCCTAGTAGGAAACTGTCATTTGATGTCCCCCCCCCTCCTCCTTTTTGTTCCGCCTTCCTATGCCTGCAACTTTCAACGATGTCCTCGTCAGAGTCATGCAATAACTCGCTCGGTGAAAGATCATAACATCATATCTTTTTTCACTCTTAATAGAAAACAAAATTGCAATGTCAATCTGACCGTTCTCGGAAGCTGTATAACTGTGAATTTTCTTGCGATATCAGAAGCTGTGAACTTTGTTGAATATTGGCATTTCTTGCGATGGCCGGTGGTTTTCACATGACGCAAATATTATCAATATCACGTTCATTGACACTTTATCAGTAGCTCTTTTTCCGTCTACGCTTCTGTTTCTTCACGACTTCAAGTTTCGTCTTGCACTTCAATTCATCTTCCTTACTCTTTCTTACAAGGTTCCTCTAAACGAACACACATATTACTTTAATGTCTTGTTCCTCAGAACAATGACGTGATTCGACCAGGCATATTAGCACATTTGTAAACTCTTCCTTGCTATCCGAGAGCACTTTCATGGTACAATTTCGTTGACTTCACGGAATAATGCAATTGCTTTCGGCTCTTTTGGTGTACCATACTATTGTGCTGTTCACAAAAAGGAAATGTTCCGCGCAGGTCTGCAATTTTAGTTTGTCACCGCTTTTATAACTGTCGCGCTTGCATTCCTCCTCATTGAACCAAAGCTGTTGCATCGCTCCTCATTGAACTGTAGACCTTGTCGCTGTAGGATCCCTCTTCATTGAACTGTCGCCCTTGTATCCCTCCTCATTATCTTCAACAAACGATTCGCAAGCAATGTTGATATATCTGACCGAAATGCGGACCTCATTTATTTGGAATAAAAGGATTGTTCAAATCGCAATTTCCATTGCGGTGAGCCAACAGAACAAGAAAAATACAAAGATGGTATATCTCCTGAAGCTATTTCTCTTTTTACTTGTGATATTAATTTTCTATAAAGTTTGCGTTTCTAAGGGTGGGTGGGCATTTTGTTTCAAAGTTTTTTTTGAACATTAAAATTAAAGAAAACTAGTTAATGATGCAGTTAATTTGTCAGATGTGGTTTGCCGGAGCTGAATGGTGTTTTTGCCTTCTCTTTGTTCTTTTCGCCGTTTCTACTGGAGATGAGACTGTATCGGTGGTCAGCCCCGACAAGTACACGCTTGCCAAGGAGGTCCTGTGGATGCGCGAACCGTTGTGTTGTCTTTATATCTTATATGGAATATGACGGCTACGACGTAGCATATGTGACGGTACCAACTAAAAAAGTTTGTTTTAGCTTTTTGACCCGTTATGCACATATGTGCAAAAATATACATGCACTTTTTTGCATGCTGCACGAATCTACAAAATAGGTCAAAAGGTACATGAACAATTTTGCCGAAATGTGTATAACGGGCCGAAATAGCGAATAATGCCATTTTTTAGTTGGCCACGTCATATATGTGATGACATGATAATAACAAAACAATCTACCTATATTTTGAGCAATAAGAAACCAATTATAGACACGCTATCTCCTCTACGACGTCAACTACGGCGAAGGCTTTAATCTCAGAAGAGACGTTTTCATGCGCATTGCTGATGCAGTTCGGCAGATGCGAGAGATGGGTAAGGGACAGAGAATTTAAAAAAGGACCTTCGTAGAACTTTCTATTAAAGTTAAAAAAAGAAAAGATTAGCATATTCATAAATACGTACAGTCCCGCCCTGGATCTCCACGGTCGTTTATGCAGTGCAAAAAGCGATCCCCAGCGCTAATGCTAAAATGCTCAGGCCGCGACGCGACCTAAGAGCCACAACGCGTGTCCGCGCGTGGGCGAACCTCAAAATCTCTGCTCCGGCCAATGACCGCAACGCGAGCAAACACGCGTTGCGGTCGTCTTTCAAGCTAAATTCGTTAACAAAACTACCGTAATCTTGGCAACCAGCCAATTCTGTCGTCCCGCGCTTTTTAAAAATCAGATATATTTAAATATATTTTGAACACAATTTAACACGCTGAGTATCGAGAGATTGACAGCCTTAGAGGATCGCTTTTGGAGGCCCGTGTCTCGGTACCAAGGAGGGTTCGGAAGCCTCGTAGGATTCCAAATGCATCCTCACTCATAACTATTATCCTAGTAATCATTTCATAAGAGCTTATCAGTATTTGCTTATAAAAAATTTCATTCTTAATATTTTTCAAAAAAATTTCTCCTGCATCATTATTTTGGCCACATCCCCAAATAATAAAATTAGAGATACATTAATAACGGAAATCGATGAATCAGAACTTATCACGCATGCTCATTAGCTGTGAATATTCGCCTAACGATGCTGAATCTAATTATGTAATCCGTTTTCAAAATAAAGCTGCCGTTGACAATATATTTTTAATTGCGTGCACTTTGGTGGGCAGAGAAAAAAGGCGTCAGCGGGACGAAACGCGCAGGCCAGCCCCGGCGGCCTGACAAGGCTCCCTGCCATGTTCTTTCTGAAGAAAGTCATGCAAAGTACACACAATCAAAAAAATATATTTTCTACCTGCTTTATTTTGAAAACTGATTACATAATTAGATTCAGCTGAGAAGATTAGGCGAATCTTCTCAGCTAATGAACATGCGTGATCAGGGATGGCCAAAGCGGGCCGAACCCGGGGCGGGCCCACCGCCCGGCCCGTTGCAAAATTGGCGTGCCCGGGCCCATATATTGAAGGTAGGGCCCGGCCCGCTTGCCACCCGGGCACGGCCCGGCCTGGCCTGCGTTTAGAAAAATTGGCCCGGGCCTTACAGAGCATGGTGCTTGACGCTATTAGAGCACACCTTGTTTTAATGAAATTTGTCGTGTTGCTATTCAAATTGTTTTTTTTACAACAATAAATTTAGAATGGAGGACCAAAAAACAGAGTGTAGTTTAACTATACGATGAATCGCCGACGTGAGAACCACGGACGGAAATTGTATTTAATAATTGCAATATTTATTTCTATGCTACTTTAAGTTAATAAAATATAATATGATAAAAATACACCCCAAAATGGACAAGAATATGTATATTACGCGTCTTCTATGAAAGAAGGCCCGGCCCGGGCCTTGTTTTGGCCATCCCTGTGCGTGATAAGGTCTGCCGCGCCTTCATTCTATGGTAAAAGTTCCGGGAGCGGTGCGGGAACTTTCAGAATTCCCGCACCGGTCCCGGAAGGTTCCTGGAGAAAATCTTGAGTGGTGCGGGAAAGTTTCCCGGAGAAAACAGGTGTGTCAGGCGCACTAAAATTAAGTTCCTTTTGCATGAAGATGTTTATTCGTATATTTTATTATTTTAATATACATTTAATTAGAATTTCGTCGTAAGCTGAACTGCAAAGAAGGTCAAACTTTCCATAGAAAAGAAAAGACCATTTTAACCTGTAACAATGACGACTTGACTTTTTATTTGCATTTTTTTGGCTCAAATTGCATCGCTTTTCTCCAGCTGTATTAATAATCATTTGACGTAGAACCGGATGAATTCTCTAAAAAATTAGGTGAGAAAACATATAGTTCTTGAGAACAAAGGAGCAACTTTTTCGTTGGAATTCATTGCTTTCTGGAAAGACGTAAGAAAGAAAGTTTGAAAGAAAGAAAGCAAGGATGAAAGTTGGAGGCAAAGTATGAAATAAGGAAAGAAAGGAAGAAAGAAAGACAGAAAGTAAGTAAGAATAGGTAAGTTAGAAAGTAAGAAGTAAAGTAAGAAAGAAGGAAAGAAAATAAATATGAAATAAAGTAAGAAAGATAGTAGGAAAAAAGAAAGAAGGATAGTAAGAAACAAAGTAAGAAGGAAAGAAATAAAGTAAGTAGGAAACAAACTAAGAAACAAAGAAAGAAAGATGCCTAGAAAAAAATCCCCCGGACCTAAACGCGACATGGGTTCGTATGTCGGTGAGCGTTATTTCCCGGAAATTGCTTTGACTGCGAGAGAAAACTAAAGATAACCACGAAATGAGAGAAGCCAGACAAACCATATCTCGAGTAGGTTTGTCTGCGCCTCCACTTTTACACGCTATTTCTCACGATTTCAAAGATGCGGGATCTTTCCCGGAGCGCTGGGCACATTTGAGCAAAATCGGTCCGGTATCTTTCCCGGAGCGGTCAAGAAAACCTCCGAGGTTCCATGCTGTAGCACATAAAAAGTCCGGGAAAGTTCCCGCACACCTCAGAACAATTTTTTTCGAGTTCCTGGACCCCTGACCGAACTTTCTCGAGAATGAAGGCGCGGCTGATTTATAGATTTCCGTTATCAATGATGCAATCTCTAATTTTATTATTTGGGGAAGTGGGTAGAGACAAAATGATACGGGAGAAATTTCTTTGAAAAATATTAAAAATTATTTTTTTAGAAGCAAAAACTGATAACTTCTTATCAAATGATTGGAAATAGCATCCGTTCTCTTTAAGCAAACTAATGTACCATTTAAAATATTTTACTCTTTCCTAGGATAATAGTTATGAGCAAAGATGCATTTAGAACCCTCCGAGGCTACCGAACCCTCCTTAGTACCAAGATTCTGGGCGGGACTGTATGTTCTCTTTCGCACGCTTTCTTCACTCTCTATCTCTCCGCGCTTTTAGCCCTTTCTGTGCTTTTAGCCTTTGATTTACTTTATCGCTTGTTTCTCTTTCGCCCATTCCATTTACCCTCAGCACCTCATAGTTGTCTTTCTCTTTCTCTTTCTCTTTCTCTTTCTCTTTCTCTTTCTCTTTCTCTTTCTCTTTCTCTTTCTCTTTCTCTTTCTCTTTCTCTTTCTCTTTCTCTTTCTCTTTCTCTTTCTCTTTCTCTTTCTCTTTCTCTTTCTCTTTCTCTTTCTCTTTCTCTTTCTCTTTCTCTTTCTCTTTCTCTTTTTCTTTCTCTCTCTCTCTCTCTTCCTTATCTCTTTGGGTCCCACTCTCCATTCAGGCGAGAATATCCACTTGGTGCTCCCCCCCTGGGGTGGTCTCTACCACTGGCGAGACGAGGCTGTCCGCGTGCCGTGGAAGACCTACTTCAACCTCGAGGCTCTGCGAGCCCTCGTGCCGGTCATTGAGTTCGAAGACTGGCTCCGAGGTCCAGATTGTTCTATTGATAGCACTTCAATTTTCACGTGTTCGATAAATTTTCCTCCGCATTTATCTTTACTAATTTATTTTTCAAAGAAAAATTAAGATCAAAATTGTACACTATAAATTTTGTTAAAAATAAATTCCTTTTGTGTCAACATGAATCTAATGAATTAATTATAGAGACTTCATCTGCATCAATAGACCGAGTTGTCTACTTGCAACACTTTGCAGAGGTCTGAAGATATCGATTGATAGAAATGAAAAATATGAATGGGATTAGCAAGTGATTACAGAGATGTAGAATACGGCAATGAATGCCGATTATCATAGAAGCAGTTCATGCATATATATATTCACGACTTTTACATAATATGTATATATGGTTTTGAAAATTGAAAACCTACATTATACGATTTACTGAGGGTTGGGGGAACGAGTACGTCATGAAGAGTGAACGACGCCCTTGTATCGAGGGAGGCAGATACTACAAGAAGGACGGCGAAAAATGGTACGCATCTATATCTCTTACCTGAACGATGATGTAAAGAAAAGATTATCATCACACATTTAATATCGACAATATGAAGGGAATAGCAATGAAAGATGCGCTTTTTCAGGAAGGGCTGGTTCTTTTCTTTCCCAAACATCAGCGCCAACGACTTTGACTGTGTCTCATTTCAGGCAAGTGTCAAAGCAGGCTGCATTAAAAACTAAAGTCGATTCTACACTGCATTTCTTGAAGAGGTGTTGATTTCCAGGGTGATTCCGGTGCGTTCGCCAAGCTCATCGTGGCCAACTTCTCCACAGAGTCAGAAGACAGTCGATTCAAATGGCTGAAAGCTGAACAAAAATGAATTTTGGATTTTCCGACTTTAATTCATTTATTGATTCTATTTTGCCTTATTTATTTTCTCGAATAGGAACCTTTACTTCAAATATTTAGCAATGAAGTAGAGCCTCGCCCTTTTCTCAGACGCTCTCTGCTGGTCGAGCGCGCCGAGACCGTGTTGCACGAGTACTACGGAGAGCGCGCGTTTTGGCAGGCGCGACGCGCCATGCGATACGCGACGCGTCTGCTGGAGGAGGCAGCCTCTTTCAGGTTTTATTCCTTACTTTCATCTCAAGTTTTTGTATATCTTCATCTTTTTTCTCTTTCATAGTATTCCGCTCCTTTAATTTTCCACTCTGAATTCATGGAATAAAAGAAGGGTTGCCGGATGGTCTTCCAGAACAGGGTGGGTTATATGAAAAATTCGTGTCTAAAAAGGGCGGTGTCGTTAACAAAACAAATTTCCCTTTTCTCTGCAAAAACATCATGGGCAAATTCAGGGGCCACGAAAATAGGTTGGGGCGCGAGAATCCGGCAACCCTTTTTTCCTTCCTGAATTATCTACGAACTATTTCTTGAGAAAACTACACCTTGACTCTGACGATGAACGAGATGGAACGACATTACCGCTTCGGTTCTTTTATTTATTTACTTTCTATCTTCGTATTTTCAAGGCCTAAACAAGAAGTCAAAAAATATTGTTGGACGTGCTTGAGATGGCAAGACGAGCAAGCTCGGCGGACGGCACGCGGCGGTCCGTTCATTGGCGCGCACTGGCGCCGGCGCGACTTTCTGCAGGCCTATGGAGCTCTACTCCCGAGCATTCAAGGCACGGCCCAGCAGGTACACGGGGTGTCAAGGCGACACTTAGATAACATTTTAGTGTACTGTTGTGTGCGGGGTGTGCGAGTTGTGTGAGGGCTGTGTACAGTGCCACGTCTTTCGACATTCCATGAATGGCAGAGCGTGAAAAAAACGGTAACACTAAATTAAGGGACGCCATATTAAAAGATTTTAGTGTAGCATTAAAAATCACTAGGCAGCATCAAAAATCACTAGTGCACCATTATTTCGAGTGAATACGGTAACACTAAATAGAAATATTTGAAATGTTTAGGCTCTTAGCACGATTTCCCTTTATGTCATTCTTGAGATACTGTCTCCATCGATTTTTATCTAAGTGTCGCATTTGCACTGCGCTAACTCTCCGTGGGTAGGATATTCATTTTATTCTTGTATTTTTTCAATAAGTTTTAACCACGATATTAACTTTGTTTATTTCTGTTGAAGATAAGACTCTTCACACCACAAACAGAAGTGGAGAAAAAAGAGAAACAAAACTTACAGCTCTCATCGCTGGCGAAGGCTTACGCCGTGAGCCTCGTATTCGTAGCGACGGACGCAGACGAGGCCGAGACGGACGAGCTACGCCTGCTGCTCGAAAGCGAGAAGCTTAAACTCGTCCTGTATAGTGGTCAAGGAGCCGAGAAGCTCGGCGACGGAGAGAAGGCCATTGTTGAACAGGTATTTCCGCAATCCGCATAATTGTTTATCATGTTAATATACAGTGTACATATATTTAGTGCTTATGTATAGATGCGCAACTAAAACAGAAAAATGTATTCTATTAACGACTGATATGCTTTTATGGATGAACAAATTGAAAACACTCACAGATCATTTGCGCCCATGCTCGATATTTCATCGGCTCGCACGTCTCGACGTTCTCCTTTCGCATTCAGGTTCATTCTTTCTGTGATTTTATTTACATTGCTAATCAACCACAGATCTCTCGCTGCAACTATGTAATTAACTGCCCTATGCACCCACAACTGTACAGGAAGATCGCGAGATTCGCGGTCTGCCGATTGCTTCGACCTTCAATCGATTCTGCCCGGACGACAACTTGACATGCGAGCAGCCGGCGAAGTGGACTATTAAATATTGATCTGTTTTCCTGTTGCCTTTTTATCTGTGTGTAGGAAATGCCTTATACTTTGCTGAATGTTAAAAGAATGCTGGTTCAGCCGAACTTATTTTTAGCACTTTGGTCTCCCCAATTTTACGAGTTTACTTCGTCTCTACTTGGTCTCTTTTCATAATATATACTTGCTTGTCCTTCTTTGCTGAGAAATGTCGATATAATTGATATCACAAAAGTTGCAAACAGTGAAAGGTGGGATTGAGGCGTAGTCATCACTCATGGATGTAGAGGATCAGTTTCTTCAGAAATGTATAAGATAATTGCAATTGGCAAAGAAGGAGGGGAATGTTAAAAATTAAAAATGAAATAGGAACATCGCATGTAATCTGGAGCAGGACGCGGCTGTTGCTCTTGGTGGCCTCGAGGCGGACGCCGCCCGTGGAGAGAGGGCGCTTGAGACGCGTGCCGCTTGTCAGTTCACGCGTCGCGACGGGTTCTGCGACAAAAAGTAGATTCTTGGCAACGACTTTTGCAAGATCGATCTTAGAGGGAGGGGCACTATTTTTCAATGACAATATGAGAAGAGGTATGTATGTACTATTAGAGAGGGAGGGGGGGGGGGGGGTTCTAAGTAAGGGGAGGTACTAATGGAGAAAATACGGTAGTCAGGTGCGCGAAAGAATCAATATTGACATCATGTATATCTATAAAATCATATAGGCCAAAATAATTTCAACGACGAAAACAATGGGTAAATATGAAGAAAGACATGCAAAGTAAACAAAAATCAAAAATTACGCTTTATTTTGAAAACTGAAAACGGTTTTTATATTTAGACTCAGCATCGTTTCAGGATTCTTCTCAGCTAAAGAACTCGTGTTAGGTCCGATTTGGTGATTTCCCTTATCAATGATAAAATGTCGTATTGTATCATTCGTGGATGTGGATAGAGAGAAAAGAATGGTAAAGGACAAATTGTTTTGAAAAATATTAAAAATGAATCTTTTTATAGGTAAAAACTGATAACTTATTTTATCAAATGATTTTAGGGATCTGTTTGGAATGACCAAAGATGCCTTTGGATATATGATGTGAGTGATCTTCATATCCTCGACAATTTGAAATTTCATTCCGGGGGAAAATTGACCACTGGTAATGGTGAATTAGTTTTAAAAAGTCGTAGAGTGTTCAGAAATTTGTTCTCGCTCATGAGGTGACTCGGCGATATGGCGAACCAGGCAAGAACCGTAATTTATCTTTTTTTCTCTTAAATATTTAATTTTAATTTCCAGCCAATACACTGAAAAAATTTCGACCAAAAAGTCGGAGCTAGACAAGGCCGGCGGCACATGCAAGAAGTCCAGTTCGGTACCCTTTAAGAATTTTTCCTTATTTCGGTTTTCTTATTAAAGTTTGTGGGCTATTCCTTTTCACCTGATATTATATCTCTTCACAGCTTCTAGGATAAAATATACATAATTAAATTCAATAATTAAATCTGCATTTCCATGTCTTTCCCTGTCTCCTCCCTCTCCATCTCAAGCACTCTTTCTGGGCTTGCTCACTCTTCCGATATGCTCTTTTGGTTCTTGCATCCTCATGTGTTAATGTTTGTTTTTTTTGTATCATATAGCAGAGGTAAGGACGACCTTTTCAAAAAATTTGCAATAATACTGAGCACTGAATAAGGTTTATTTTTCCGGAAAATAAATAATTGTGAATGAATGAAAGAGCGAATGATTCTCTTGTAGAAAGGAAGAGTGCACAACTATTCTCCATTCAGTGTTTATCATCTGCGAAAAGGAGCAGCATGACTTTATATACATAAAACGCTAGAATAACATTTGTGCCTTGGAGATGAGTTGCTTGCATTGCAGAGAGAAGACTACAACTGAAAGTTGGTAAGCAGGAGGAAGATGTTTAACCTACCGCCTTTCCTTGAAAAGTTGACTTTTGGGAGTTACGGAATCGAGAAAAACGACCACGTGAAAAGAGATGAATAGAGGATGCGGAGTATGATTGGCTAGGAGTTCCGCCGTGTTTGAGGGAGGGCAACAGTCGCAGCTTCGCGGTTCACTGCTATCGTCCTTTCTCTCTCTCTCTCTCTCTCTCTCTCTCTCTCTCGCTCGCTCTCTCTCTATCTGTTGTTACTCCCTCTCTCTATATGCATTTGCGGATATATGTCTCTGCATTCAATAGCAAGGATGAGAAGAGTTTTGGGGAAATAGCAAGAAGATGGAAGAGTCGTCAACAGTTTCTCTTCAGCCAGGATGTTCTAGTTGTGTCAAGCAAAAAATCCTTTCAAAAGTCCGATTGTTTCTCAGTCAGAATAGCAGAAAAATATTCGAAGCAAGAGTGTGCTGAATGAAACGGAGAAGTTCGATAGAGTGAGAAGGAAACATTGAGATTCATCTTCTTGGGAGAGAAAATATGCAGACTGAAGAAAAGTCAGCCAAAACAGCATGAGTCGCAGTCTAAGTATGATACTCTAAATCTAACTATATGATGCTCTTCGGTAAATAGCGGAAAGTCAGCCTATCTCAGCTCATCGCAGGACAAACATATAAACCATTCGGGATGGACTGAGGGTCTCAGGGAACACTCCGGAAAGTGTGCGGAGTAAGTGTGTGTGACCAATTTCTGTGTCTCTTCATCTCTCTTCCCTACCAATACAATATATGCATAATACTCTCGTTGTCTTTCTCTCCCACCTCAAATCATATGTAGTTACAGCATAAAATACACTCTCTCGCGCTCTTTTTCTTCTCTCATACACCCACTTTCCTCCATGTTTTCCCTTTCTTCTCTCTCTCGCACACTCTCTCTTCCTCTTCACACTCTCTTGCTCCCCTGAAAGACTCAAGAGAGATGTCACAGCTTGTCTCTGAATCTGAGTGGAGTTGTCTACTTCAGAAGAGAACGCATTCTCTCTCTTCCCTTCACCACAAGGGAAAAAAGATGATCGTGAAGCGAAGCAGCAGTCCTTCTTCTTCTACTCAGTCCATTCAGTCCGTTTCCTCTTCCTTTGTGTAGACAGTGCTGATATGCCCAGGGGCATTTCATTACCAACCACATACATACAGTACCGCCCAACATTTCTGGTACATATATTAATTATATTAATATAAATAATTTCAATTGATTTTTCAGCGCTCATGGCGCATTTCAACGTAGTTTTCTGTTCAAACTAGACTAATTCGATGCAGATAAATACGTTGGTAACATTAGTTTCTCAAAGAAAGTAGACACTGACGAGAAAATTCATGTTTTAGCCCAAAAGTATTTGAAGTTTGTAGCGCAATTGCGCTGCACTATATGCGCAATTGCGCTGCATCTTTCAACTGGATTTCGGACTAAAACATGAATTTTCTCGTCAGCGTCTACTTTCTTTGAGAAACTAATGTTACCAACGTATTTATCTGCATCGAATTAGTCTAGTTTGAACAGAAAACTACGTTGAAATGTGCCATAAGCGCTGAAAAATCAATTGAAATTATTTATATTAATATAATTAATATAATTAATATATGTGCCAGAAATGTTGGGCGGTACTGTACATACATACAATAATTGTATCTTTGTTAATGTGTGTTTAAGAATGCAGTGACAAGTACTTTACTGCTTGAATAGGTATAAATCCATGCAACGTACTTAGTTTCCAGACGGGGGGCCAATTCGTCTGCCATCGCCTGCGCTTTCCTCTTCGCTCTGCCTCTCGCTGCTCACGCATGCGGCCCAAATCCGGTTGGTTCGAATATATTTTCGTTCTTTTACAAGCTCATTACTATGTGCATATGTTCATAACTTTAAAATTTTATGTTTTTCTTATTATTTACATTATCAATCCAGATTCTCAAATCCCTTACTAATCCCGCTAATCCTTGTTTGTTGGTCGGACCAATCGAGGCTTAAGTCGTGAGTTGAGTCTCTTCTCCTCTAATAATAATTAATTTGACTCGTAATTGGCAAGCAGCAATTTGATGGCGCAGAACTACGGAACGGGCTACTACCGCGACGCCGCATCGGGCAGCGGGAGTTATCAGAATCAACTCGCAGCCGGCTGCTATCAGGGCATTCTTCCGCAGACCATATGGTCACTGCAAACATTTTCATTCATCATTTGCAATTAATCTTTGTAGAAGCCCGCTCAACAACAGGGGTGCAGGATCTTTTGGATCTTTCGGAAAGTTCCAAAATATCTTATCATATTTTCTCGATAAACACACGTCAATTTGGTTTGCAGATTTAGATTAGGCCAGCGGGTTTAATCATAATCGAGCATTAACTTGTCCCAATTAAGAGGCATAATACCTCAATTTTTTCATTTTATTAAAACCAAATTGGTGCAATGCACAGCACGTTGGAATAGTGGAAATCCATTCACTTTTGCTTACTATGGGAAAAATTTTCAAACCTCGCGCTAAATTGCTGCCAAGAATATTATTTGAATTTCCCGCAATTTTCAAAAAAAAAAATTAACAGGACAACACCGTGGCCACCGGGGCCAACAGATTCGTGCGTTGGTGCGGCATATCGAAGCTCGCAACCTACATTAGTCGGCCTTTTCTATGGAGAGAGAGGACAAAGGGCACCAGCAATGAGATGGGAGGAGAGAGTTTGTGTGCACGTTTCAAAATGAAACAGTCCAATACTCGCAAAAATGCGACTGAGACACTCCTAATAAAGAAAGAGCTAGGCTACAATAAATTTTTTTGTCTTAGCACTGGCTTAGATGATCCTCTTGGATCGGATCAGTGTACTAATGGGTGGGGGGCTTATTTTGCAACAATTGAATGCCACAAAGTGCTGGCGGCTGAATCAAAATATGAAAACCAATCGACGTGCGTTTATCGAGAAACGAAGAATTTGAGCGGACATTTTGGAACTTGCCGGATGTTCAGAAAGGTCCGGCACCCCTGGTTGTGGAGCGGTACAATAATTTTTATTGAAAATTTAGTGCTATTCTGTTTACAAAAAAAATGAAATTAACTTAAGAAGTGAGTATTAATGTTTTTTTCATTTAATTAAGGAAACTTCTTCTTTCTAGCAGCCAGTACGGATACAGCAGCGGCAGCTACAGCACAGCACTCGGCGGGCAGCAGTACGATGCATCGAGTTACCGAATGGGCGTTGGAGGATACGGTAGCGCCTCAAGCAGCTACGGTAGCTATCCATACTCTGCAACGAATATGGGGTACGGAGGATACAACGGATACGGATATGGCACCAATGGATACAATGGATACAACAGCAGCTACACTAGCTATGGCAGAAGGAGAAGACGGTAGTGCAAGGCTCCTCTGTCCCAACACATCAAATATCAACTACCACAAATCACTAATAAAGCATTTTTAACAGCACAAACATGCAGAATAATTTTCGAGATTTATGGGATTTCACTGCCAAAAATTTATAAAAGTTTACATGGATTAATAGAAGGATTCGGAGACTTATTTGTTCATCTCGAACCTTTCTGCAAACAACTGAACGCGCTGTCGATGGCGCCACAAGAGCACGGAATCGATCTGCAGCTACTTCAAAAATATATTATTTCTGTAGATATGAAAATAAAACTTGATCCTACACTAGACATGGCCAAAACGTCTTCGTTCCTGCCGCCACAAGGGCTCGACATCGGTTTTTGCTGCTATGTCAAAAATATATTATTTCGGCAGATTTGAAAATAAAACTTGTTCCATGACTCTACATGGACAAAATGTTTTCGCTCCTGGGTGGGTTCGAACCACCGACCTTTCTGTTAACAGCCGAACGCGCTGCCGATTGCGCCACAAGAGCACAGAATCTATCTTCAGCTATGTCAAAAATATACTATTTCTGTAGATATGAAAATAAAACTTGATCCTTGACTAGAAATGGCCAAAACGTCTTCGTTCCTGCCGCCACAAGGGCTCGACATCGGTATTTGCTGTTATGTCAAAAATATATTATTTCTGCAGATTTGAAAATAAATCTTCAGCTATGTCAAAATTATACTATTTCTGTAGATATGAAAATAAAACTTGATCCTTGACTAGAAATGGCCAAAACGTCTTCGTTCCTGCCGCCACAAGGGCTCGACATCGGTATTTGCTGTTATGTCAAAAATATATTATTTCTGCAGATTTGAAAATAAAACTTGTTCCATGACTCTACATGGACAAAATGTTTTCGCTCCTATGTGGGTTCGAACCACCGACCTTTCTGTTAACAGCCGAACGCGCTGCCGATTGCGCCACAAGAGCACAGAATCTATCTGCAGCTACGTCAAAAATGCACTATTTCTGTAGATATGAAAACAGTACTTGATCCTTGACTAGATATGGCCAAAAGGTCTTCGTTCCTGCCGCCACAAGGGCTCGACATCGGTATTTGCTGTTATGTCAAAAATATATTATTTCTGCAGATTTGAAAATAAATCTTCAGCTATGTCAAAATTATACTATTTCTGTAGATATGAAAATAAAACTTGATCCTTGTCTAGAAATGGCCAAAACGTCTTCGTTCCTGCCGCCACAAGGGCTCGACATCGGTATTTGCTGTTATGTCAAAAATATATTATTTCTGCAGATTTGAAAATAAAACTTGTTCCATGACTCTACATGGACAAAATGTTTTCGCTCCTATGTGGGTTCGAACCACCGACCTTTCTGTTAACAGCCGAACGCGCTGCCGATTGCGCCACAAGAGCACAGAATCTATCTGCAGCTACGTCAAAAATGCACTATTTCTGTAGATATGAAAACAGTACTTGATCCTTGACTAGATATGGCCAAAAGGTCTTCGTTCCTGCCGCCACAAGGGCTCGACATTGGTTTTTGCTGCTATGTCACAAATATATTATTTCGGCAGATTGAAATAATACTTGATCCATGAATCTAGGTGGACAAAATGAATTCGCTCCTGGGTGGGTTCAAACCACCGACCTTTCGGTTAACAGCCGAACGCGCTGCCGATTGCGCCACAAGAGCACGGAATCTATCTGCAGCTATGTCAAAATTATACTATTTCTGTAGATATGAAAATAAAACTTGATCCTTGATTAGAAATGGCCAAAACGTCTTCGCTCCTGCCGCCACAAGGGCTCGACATCGGTTTTTGCTGCTATATCAAAAATATACTATTTCTGTAGATATAAAAATAAAACTTGATCCATGACTCTTGGTGGACAAAATGAATTCGCTCCTGGGTGGGTTCGAACCACCCGAACGCGCTGCCGATTGCGCCACAAGAGCACGGAATGTGTTATCTACAGCTATGTCAAAAATATACTATTTCTGTAGATATGAAAATAAAACTTGATCCTTGACTAGATATGGCCAAAACGTCTTCGATCCTGCCGCCACAAGGGCTCTACATCGGTTTTTGCTGCTATGTCAAAAATATATTATTTCGGCAGATTGAAAATAGTACTTGATCCTTGACTCGACATTTATAAAATAAATTCGCTCCTGGGTGGGTTCGAACCAAGCTTTCGGTTAACAGCCGAACGCGCTGCCGATTGCGCAACAAGAGCACGGAATGTGTTATCTACAGCTATGTCAAAAATATACTATTTCTGTAGATATGAAAATAAAACTTGATCCTTGACTAGATATGGCCAAAACGTCTTCGATCCTGCTGCCACAAGGGCTCTACATCGGTTTTTGCTGCTATGTCAAAAATATATTATTTCGGCAGATTGAAAATAGTACTTGATCCTTGACTCGACGTTTATAAAATGAATTCGCTCCTGGGTGGGTTCGAACCAGGCTTTCGGTTAACAGCCGAACGCGCTGCCGATTGCGCCACAAGAGCAGGGAATCTGCTATCTGCAGCTATGTCAAAAATAAACTATTTCTGTAGAAATGAAAAGAATACTTGATCCTAGACTAGACATGGCCAAAACGTCTTCGTTCCTGCCGCCACAAGGGCTCGACATCGGTTTTTGTTGCTATGTCAAAAATATATTATTTCTTCAGATTTGAAAATAAAACTTGTTCCATGACTCTACATGGACAAAATGTTTTCGCTCCTGGGTGGGTTCGAACCACCGACCTTTCGGTTAACAGCCGAACGCGCTGCCGATTGCGCCACAAGAGCACGGAATCGATCTGCAGCTACGTCAAAAGTACACAATTACTGTAGATATGAAAAAAAAACTTGATCCTTGACTCGACATTTATAAAATGAATTCGCTCCTCTGTGGGTTCGAATCACCCACCTTTCGGTCAACAACCGAACGCGCTGCCGATTGCGCCACAAGAGCAAGGAATCTATCTGCAACTATGTCAAAAATATACTATTTCTGTAGATATGAAAATAAAACTTGATCCTTGACTAGAAATGGCCAAAACGTCTTCGCTCCTGCCGCCACAAGGGCTCGACATCGGTGTTTGCTGCTATGTCAAAAATATATTATTTCTGCAGATTTGAAAATAAAACTTGTTCCATGACTCTACATGGACAAAAAGTTTTCGCTCCTGGGTGGGTTCGAACCACCGACTTTTCGGTTAACAGCCGAACGCGCTGCCGATTGCGCCACAAGAGCACGGAATGTGTTATCTACAGCTATGTCAAAAATATACTATTTCTGTAGATATGAAAATTAAACTTGATCCTTGACTAGATATGGCCAAAACGTCTTCGCTCCTACCGCCACAAATGCTCGACAACGGGTTTTGCTGATATGTCAAGAATATATTATTTCGGCAGATTTGAAAATAAAACTTGTTCCATGACTCTACATGGACAAAAAGTTTTCGCTCCTGGGTGGGTTCGAACCACCGACTTTTCGGTTAACAGCCGAACGCGCTGCCGATTGCGCCACAAGAGTACGTAATGTGTTATCTACAGCTATGTCAAAAATATACTATTTCCGTAGATATGAAAAAAAAACTTGATCCTTGGCTAGACATGGCCAAAACGTCTTCGCACCTACCGCCACAAATGCTCGTCATCGGTTTTTGCTGCTATGTCAAAAATATACTATTTCTGTAGATATAAAAATAAAACTTGATCCATGACTCTAGGTGGACAAAATGAATTCGCTCCTGGGTGGGTTCGAACCACCGACCTTTCGGTTAACAGCCGAACGCGATGCCGATTGCGCCAAAAGAGCACGGAATGTGTACCGACATTTCGGTTAACAGACGAACGCGCTGCCGATTGCGCCAAAACAGCACGGAATGTGTTATCTGCAGCTACGTCAAAAATACACTATTTCTGTAGATATGAAAACAGTACTTGATCCTTGACTAGATATGGCCAAAACGTCTTCGTTCCTGCCGCCACAAGGGCTCGACATCGATTTTTGCTGCTATGTCAAAAATATACTATTTCTGTAGATATAAAAATAAAACTTGATCCATGACTCTAGGTGGACAAAATGAATTCGCTCCTGGGTGGGTTCGAACCACCGACCTTTCGGTTAACAGCCGAACGCGCTGCCGATTGCGCCACAAGAGCACGTAATGTGTTATCTACAGCTGTGTCAAAAATATACTATTTCTGTAGATATGAAAATAAAACTGGATCCTTGACTAGACATGGTCAAAACGTCTTCGCTTCTACCGCCACAAATGCTCGACATCGGTTTTTGCTGCAATGTCAAAAATATATTATTTCGGCAGATTTGAAAACAAAACTTGATCCTTGACTCGACATATATAAAATGAATACGCTCCTGGGTGGGTTCGAACCACCGACCTTTCGGTTAACAGCCGAACGCGCTGCCGATTGCGCCACAAGAGCACGTAATGTGTTATCTACAGCTATGTCAAAAATATACTATTTCTGTAGATATGAAAATAAAACTTGATCCTTGACTAGATATGGCCAAAACGTCTTCGATCCTGCTGCCACAAGGGCTCTACATCGGTTTTTGCTGCTATGTCAAAAATATATTATTTCGGCAGATTGAAAATAGTACTTGATCCTTGACTCGACGTTTATAAAATGAATTCGCTCCTGGGTGGGTTCGAACCAGGCTTTCGGTTAACAGCCGAACGCGCTGCCGATTGCGCCACAAGAGCAGGGAATCTGCTATCTGCAGCTATGTCAAAAATAAACTATTTCTGTAGAAATGAAAAGAATACTTGATCCTAGACTAGACATGGCCAAAACGCCTTCGTTCCTGCCGCCGCAAGGGCTCGACATCGGTTTTTGTTGCTATGTCAAGAATATATTATTTCGGCAGATTTGAAAATAAAACTTGTTCCATGACTCTACATGGACAAAAAGTTTTCGCTCCTGGGTGGGTTCGAACCACCGACTTTTCGGTTAACAGACGAACGCGCTGCCGATTGCGCCAAAAGAGCACGGAATGTGTTATCTGCAGCTACGTCAAAAATACACTATTTCTGTAGATATGAAAACAGTACTTGATCCTTGACTAGATATGGCCAAAACGTCTTCGTTCCTGCCGCCACAAGGGCTCGACATCGATTTTTGCTGCTATGTCAAAAATATACTATTTCTGTAGATATAAAAATAAAATTTGATCCATGACTCTAGGTGGACAAAATGAATTCGCTCCTGGGTGGGTTCGAACCACCGACCTTTCGGTTAACAGCCGAACGCGCTGCCGATTGCGCCACAAGAGCACGTAATGTGTTATCTACAGCTGTGTCAAAAATATACTATTTCTGTAGATATGAAAATAAAACTGGATCCTTGACTAGACATGGTCAAAACGTCTTCGCTTCTACCGCCACAAATGCTCGACATCGGTTTTTGCTGCAATGTCAAAAATATATTATTTCGGCAGATTTGAAAACAAAACTTGATCCTTGACTCGACATATATAAAATGAATACGCTCCTGGGTGGGTTCGAACCACCGACCTTTCGGTTAACAGCCGAACGCGCTGCCGATTGCGCCACAAGAGCACGTAATGTGTTATCTACAGCTATGTCAAAAATATACTATTTCTGTAGATATGAAAATAAAACTTGATCCTTGACTAGATATGGCCAAAACGTCTTCGATCCTGCTGCCACAAGGGCTCTACATCGGTTTTTGCTGCTATGTCAAAAATATATTATTTCGGCAGATTGAAAATAGTACTTGATCCTTGACTCGACGTTTATAAAATGAATTCGCTCCTGGGTGGGTTCGAACCAGGCTTTCGGTTAACAGCCGAACGCGCTGCCGATTGCGCCACAAGAGCAGGGAATCTGCTATCTGCAGCTATGTCAAAAATAAACTATTTCTGTAGAAATGAAAAGAATACTTGATCCTAGACTAGACATGGCCAAAACGCCTTCGTTCCTGCCGCCGCAAGGGCTCGACATCGGTTTTTGTTGCTATGTCAAGAATATATTATTTCGGCAGATTTGAAAATAAAACTTGTTCCATGACTCTACATGGACAAAAAGTTTTCGCTCCTGGGTGGGTTCGAACCACCGACTTTTCGGTTAACAGACGAACGCGCTGCCGATTGCGCCAAAAGAGCACGGAATGTGTTATCTGCAGCTACGTCAAAAATACACTATTTCTGTAGATATGAAAACAGTACTTGATCCTTGACTAGATATGGCCAAAACGTCTTCGTTCCTGCCGCCACAAGGGCTCGACATCGATTTTTGCTGCTATGTCAAAAATATACTATTTCTGTAGATATAAAAATAAAATTTGATCCATGACTCTAGGTGGACAAAATGAATTCGCTCCTGGGTGGGTTCGAACCACCGACCTTTCGGTTAACAGCCGAACGCGCTGCCGATTGCGCCACAAGAGCACGTAATGTGTTATCTACAGCTGTGTCAAAAATATACTATTTCTGTAGATATGAAAATAAAACTGGATCCTTGACTAGACATGGTCAAAACGTCTTCGCTTCTACCGCCACAAATGCTCGACATCGGTTTTTGCTGCAATGTCAAAAATATATTATTTCGGCAGATTTGAAAACAAAACTTGATCCTTGACTCGACATATATAAAATGAATACGCTCCTGGGTGGGTTCGAACCACCGACCTTTCGGTTAACAGCCGAACGCGCTGCCGATTGCGCCACAAGAGCACGTAATGTGTTATCTACAGCTATGTCAAAAATATACTATTTCTGTAGATATGAAAATAAAACTTGATCCTTGACTAGATATGGCCAAAACGTCTTCGATCCTGCTGCCACAAGGGCTCTACATCGGTTTTTGCTGCTATGTCAAAAATATATTATTTCGGCAGATTGAAAATAGTACTTGATCCTTGACTCGACGTTTATAAAATGAATTCGCTCCTGGGTGGGTTCGAACCAGGCTTTCGGTTAACAGCCGAACGCGCTGCCGATTGCGCCACAAGAGCAGGGAATCTGCTATCTGCAGCTATGTCAAAAATAAACTATTTCTGTAGAAATGAAAAGAATACTTGATCCTAGACTAGACATGGCCAAAACGCCTTCGTTCCTGCCGCCACAAGGGCTCGACATCGGTTTTTGTTGCTATGTCAAGAATATATTATTTCGGCAGATTTGAAAATAAAACTTGTTCCATGACTCTACATGGACAAAAAGTTTTCGCTCCTGGGTGGGTTCGAACCACCGACTTTTCGGTTAACAGCCGAACGCGCTGCCGATTGCGCCACAAGAGTACGTAATGTGTTATCTACAGCTATGTCAAAAATATACTATTTCTGTAGATATAAAAATAAAACTTGATCCATGACTCTAGGTGGACAAAATGAATTCGCTCCTGGGTGGGTTCGAACCACCGACCTTTCTGTTAACAGCCGAACGCGCTGCCGATTGCGCCACAAGAGCACAGAATCTATCTGCAGCTACGTCAAAAATGCACTATTTCTGTAGATATGAAAACAGTACTTGATCCTTGACTAGATATGGCCAAAAGGTCTTCGTTCCTGCCGCCACAAGGGCTCGACATCGGTATTTGCTGTTATGTCAAAAATATATTATTTCTGCAGATTTGAAAATAAATCTTCAGCTATGTCAAAATTATACTATTTCTGTAGATATGAAAATAAAACTTGATCCTTGTCTAGAAATGGCCAAAACGTCTTCGTTCCTGCCGCCACAAGGGCTCGACATCGGTATTTGCTGTTATGTCAAAAATATATTATTTCTGCAGATTTGAAAATAAAACTTGTTCCATGACTCTACATGGACAAAATGTTTTCGCTCCTATGTGGGTTCGAACCACCGACCTTTCTGTTAACAGCCGAACGCGCTGCCGATTGCGCCACAAGAGCACAGAATCTATCTGCAGCTACGTCAAAAATGCACTATTTCTGTAGATATGAAAACAGTACTTGATCCTTGACTAGATATGGCCAAAAGGTCTTCGTTCCTGCCGCCACAAGGGCTCGACATTGGTTTTTGCTGCTATGTCACAAATATATTATTTCGGCAGATTGAAATAATACTTGATCCATGAATCTAGGTGGACAAAATGAATTCGCTCCTGGGTGGGTTCAAACCACCGACCTTTCGGTTAACAGCCGAACGCGCTGCCGATTGCGCCACAAGAGCACGGAATCTATCTGCAGCTATGTCAAAATTATACTATTTCTGTAGATATGAAAATAAAACTTGATCCTTGATTAGAAATGGCCAAAACGTCTTCGCTCCTGCCGCCACAAGGGCTCGACATCGGTTTTTGCTGCTATATCAAAAATATACTATTTCTGTAGATATAAAATAAAACTTGATCCATGACTCTTGGTGGACAAAATGAATTCGCTCCTGGGTGGGTTCGAACCACCCGAACGCGCTGCCGATTGCGCCACAAGAGCACGGAATGTGTTATCTACAGCTATGTCAAAAATATACTATTTCTGTAGATATGAAAATAAAACTTGATCCTTGACTAGATATGGCCAAAACGTCTTCGATCCTGCCGCCACAAGGGCTCTACATCGGTTTTTGCTGCTATGTCAAAAATATATTATTTCGGCAGATTGAAAATAGTACTTGATCCTTGACTCGACATTTATAAAATAAATTCGCTCCTGGGTGGGTTCGAACCAAGCTTTCGGTTAACAGCCGAACGCGCTGCCGATTGCGCCACAAGAGCACGGAATGTGTTATCTACAGCTATGTCAAAAATATACTATTTCTGTAGATATGAAAATAAAACTTGATCCTTGACTAGATATGGCCAAAACGTCTTCGATCCTGCTGCCACAAGGGCTCTACATCGGTTTTTGCTGCTATGTCAAAAATATATTATTTCGGCAGATTGAAAATAGTACTTGATCCTTGACTCGACGTTTATAAAATGAATTCGCTCCTGGGTGGGTTCGAACCAGGCTTTCGGTTAACAGCCGAACGCGCTGCCGATTGCGCCACAAGAGCAGGGAATCTGCTATCTGCAGCTATGTCAAAAATAAACTATTTCTGTAGAAATGAAAAGAATACTTGATCCTAAGCTATGTCAAAAATATACTATTTCCGTAGATATGAAAAAAACTTGATCCTTGGCTAGACATGGCCAAAACGTCTTCGCACCTACCGCCACAAATGCTCGTCATCGGTTTTTGCTGCTATGTCAAAAATATACTATTTCTGTAGATATAAAAATAAAACTTGATCCATGACTCTAGGTGGACAAAATGAATTCACTCCTGGGTGGGTTCGAACCACCGACCTTTCGGTTAACAGCCGAACGCGATGCCGATTGCGCCAAAAGAGCACGGAATGTGTACCGACCTTTCGGTTAACAGACGAACGCGCTGCCGATTGCGCCACAAGAGCACGGAATCGATCTGCAGCTACGTCAAAAATAAACAATTTCTGTAGATATGAAAAAAAAACTTGATCCTTGACTCGACATTTATAAAATGAATTCGCTCCTCTGTGGGTTCGAATCACCCACCTTTCGGTCAACAACCGAACGCGCTGCCGATTGCGCCACAAGAGCACGGAATCTATCTGCAACTATGTCAAAAATATACTATTTCTGTAGATATGAAAATAAAACTTGATCCTTGACTAGAAATGGCCAAAACGTCTTCGCTCCTGCCGCCACAAGGGCTCGACATCGGTATTTGCTGCTATGTCAAAAATATACTATTTCTGTAGATATAAAAATAAAACTTGATCTTTGACTCGACATTTATAAAATTAATTCGCTCCTTGGTGGGTTCGAACCACCGACCTTTCGGTTAACAGCCGAACGCGCTGCCGATTGCGCCACAAGAGCACGGAATGTGTTATCTACAGCTATGTCAAAAATATACTATTTCTGTAGATATGAATATTAAACTTGATCCTTGACTAGATATGGCCAAAACGTCTTCGCTCCTACCGCCACAAATGCTCGACATCGGGTTTTGCTGATATGTCAAGAATATATTATTTCGGCAGATTTGAAAATAAAACTTGTTCCATGACTCTACATGGACAAAAAGTTTTCGCTCCTGGGTGGGTTCGAACCACCGACTTTTCGGTTAACAGCCGAACGCGCTGCCGATTGCGCCACAAGAGTACGTAATGTGTTATCTACAGCTATGTCAAAAATATACTATTTCCGTAGATATGAAAAAAAACTTGATCCTTGGCTAGACATGGCCAAAACGTCTTCGCACCTACCGCCACAAATGCTCGTCATCGGTTTTTGCTGCTATGTCAAAAATATACTATTTCTGTAGATATAAAAATAAAACTTGATCCATGACTCTAGGTGGACAAAATGAATTCACTCCTGGGTGGGTTCGAACCACCGACCTTTCGGTTAACAACCGAACGCGATGCCGATTGCGCCAAAAGAGCACGGAATGTGTACCGACCTTTCGGTTAACAGACGAACGCGCTGCCGATTGCGCCAAAAGAGCACGGAATGTGTTATCTGCAGCTACGTCAAAAATACACTATTTCTGTAGATATGAAAACAGAACTTGATCCTTGACTAGATATGGCCAAAACGTCTTCGTTCCTGCCGCCACAAGGGCTCGACATCGGTTTTTGCTGCTATGTCAAAAATATACTATTTCTGTAGATATAAAAATAAAACTTGATCCATGACTCTAGGTGGACAAAATGAATTCGCTCCTGGGTGGGTTCGAACCACCGACCTTTCGGTTAACAGCCGAACGCGCTGCCGATTGCGCCACAAGAGCACGGAATGTGTTATCTACAGCTATGTCAAAAATATACTATTTCTGTAGATATGAAAATAAAACTTGATCCTTGACTAGATATGGCCAAAACGTCTTCGATCCTGCCGCCACAAGGGCTCTACATCGGTTTTTGCTGCTATGTCAAAAATATATTATTTCGGCAGATTGAAAATAGTACTTGATCCTTGACTCGACATTTATAAAATAAATTCGCTCCTGGGTGGGTTCGAACCAACCTTTCGGTTAACAGCCGAACGCGCTGCCGATTGCGCCACAAGAGCACGGAATGTGTTATCTACAGCTATGTCAAAAATATACTATTTCTGTAGATATGAAAATAAAACTTGATCCTTGACTAGATATGGCCAAAACGTCTTCGATCCTGCTGCCACAAGGGCTCTACATCGGTTTTTGCTGCTATGTCAAAAATATATTATTTCGGCAGATTGAAAATAGTACTTGATCCTTGACTCGACGTTTATAAAATGAATTCGCTCCTGGGTGGGTTCGAACCAGGCTTTCGGTTAACAGCCGAACGCGCTGCCGATTGCGCCACAAGAGTACGTAATGTGTTATCTACAGCTATGTCAAAAATATACTATTTCCGTAGATATGAAAAAAAACTTGATCCTTGACTCGACATTTATAAAATGAATTCGCTCCTCTGTGGGTTCGAATCACCCACCTTTCGGTCAACAACCGAACGCGCTGCCGATTGCGCCACAAGAGCAAGGAATCTATCTGCAACTATGTCAAAAATATACTATTTCTGTAGATATGAAAATAAAACTTGATCCTTGACTAGAAATGGCCAAAACGTCTTCGCTCCTGCCGCCACAAGGGCTCGACATCGGTATTTGCTGCTATGTCAAAAATATATTATTTCTGCAGATTTGAAAATAAAACTTGATCTTTGACTCGACATTTATAAAATTAATTCGCTCCTTGGTGGGTTCGAACCACCGACCTTTCCGTTAACAGCCGAACGCGCTGCCGATTGCGCCACAAGAGCACGGAATGTGTTATCTACAGCTATGTCAAAAATATACTATTTCTGTAGATATGAAAAAAAACTTGATCCTTGACTAGATATGGCCAAAACGTCTTCGCACCTACCGCCACAAATGCTCGTCATCGGTTTTTGCTGCTATGTCAAAAATATACTATTTCTGTAGATATAAAAATAAAACTTGATCCATGACTCTAGGTGGACAAAATGAATTCGCTCCTGGGTGGGTTCGAACCACCGACCTTTCGGTTAACAGCCGAACGCGATGCCGATTGCGCCAAAAGAGCACGGAATGTATACCGACCTTTCGGTTAACAGACGAACGCGCTGCCGATTGCGCCAAAAGAGCACGGAATGTGTTATCTGCAGCTACGTCAAAAATACACTATTTCTGTAGATATGAAAACAGTACTTGATCCTTGACTAGATATGGCCAAAACGTCTTCGTTCCTGCCGCCACAAGGGCTCGACATCGATTTTTGCTGCTATGTCAAAATATACTATTTCTGTAGATATAAAAATAAAACTTGATCCATGACTCTAGGTGGACAAAATGAATTCGCTCCTGGGTGGGTTCGAACCACCGACCTTTCGGTTAACAGCCGAACGCGCTGCCGATTGCGCCACAAGAGCACGTAATGTGTTATCTACAGCTGTGTCAAAAATATACTATTTCTGTAGATATGAAAATAAAACTGGATCCTTGACTAGACATGGTCAAAACGTCTTCGCTTCTACCGCCACAAATGCTCGACATCGGTTTTTGCTGCAATGTCAAAAATATATTATTTCGGCAGATTTGAAAACAAAATTTGATCCTTGACTCGACATATATAAAATGTATACGTTCCTGGGTGGGTTCGAACCACCGACCTTTCGGTTAACAGCCGAACGCGCTGCCGATTGCGCCACAAGAGCACGTAATGTGTTATCTACAGCTGTGTCAAAAATATACTATTTCTGTAGATATGAAAATAAAACTGGATCCTTGACTAGACATGGTCAAAACGTCTTCGCTTCTACCGCCACAAATGCTCGACATCGGTTTTTGCTGCAATGTCAAAAATATATTATTTCGGCAGATTTGAAAACAAAATTTGATCCTTGACTCGACATATATAAAATGTATACGTTCCTGGGTGGGTTCGAACCACCGACCTTTCGGTTAACAGCCGAACGCGCTGCCGATTGCGCCACAAGAGCACGGAATGTGTTTTCTACAGCTATGTCAAAAATATACTATTTCTGTAGATATGAAAATTAAACTTGATCCTTGACTAGATATGGCCAAAACGTCTTCGCTCCTACCGCCACAAATGCTCGACATCGGGTTTTGCTGATATGTCAAGAATATATTATTTCGGCAGATTTGAAAACAAAACTTGTTCCATGACTCTACATGGACAAAATGTTTTCGCTCCTGGGTGGGTTCGAACCACCGACCTTTCGGTTAACAGCCGAACGCGCTGCCGATTGCGCCACAAGAGCACGGAATGTGTTATCTACAGCTATGTCAAAAATATACTATTTCTGTAGATATGAAAATAAAACTTGATCCTTGACTAGATATGGCCAAAACGTCTTCGATCCTGCTGCCACAAGGGCTCTACATCGGTTTTTGCTGCTATGTCAAAAATATATTATTTCGGCAGATTGAAAATAGTACTTGATCCTTGACTCGACGTTTATAAAATGAATTCGCTCCTGGGTGGGTTCGAACCAGGCTTTCGGTTAACAGCCGAACGCGCTGCCGATTGCGCCACAAGAGCAAGGAATCTATCTGCAACTATGTCAAAAATATACTATTTCTGTAGATATGAAAATAAAACTTGATCCTTGACTAGAAATGGCCAAAACGTCTTCGCTCCTGCCGCCACAAGGGCTCGACATCGGTATTTGCTGCTATGTCAAAAATATATTATTTCTGCAGATTTGAAAATAAAACTTGATCTTTGACTCGACATTTATAAAATTAATTCGCTCCTTGGTGGGTTCGAACCACCGACCTTTCGGTTAACAGCCGAACGCGCTGCCGATTGCGCCACAAGAGCACGGAATGTGTTATCTACAGCTATGTCAAAAATATACTATTTCTGTAGATATGAAAAAAAACTTGATCCTTGACTAGATATGGCCAAAACGTCTTCGCACCTACCGCCACAAATGCTCATCATCGGTTTTTGCTGCTATGTCAAAAATATACTATTTCTGTAGATATAAAAATAAAACTTGATCCATGACTCTAGGTGGACAAAATGAATTCGCTCCTGGGTGGGTTCGAACCACCGACCTTTCGGTTAACAGCCGAACGCGATGCCGATTGCGCCAAAAGAGCACGGAATGTGTACCGACCTTTCGGTTAACAGACGAACGCGCTGCCGATTGCGCCAAAAGAGCACGGAATGTGTTATCTGCAGCTACGTCAAAAATACACTATTTCTGTAGATATGAAAACAGTATTTGATCCTTGACTAGATATGGCCAAAACGTCTTCGTTCCTGCCGCCACAAGGGCTCGACATCGATTTTTGCTGCTATGTCAAAAATATACTATTTCTGTAGATATAAAAATAAAACTTGATCCATGACTCTAGGTGGACAAAATGAATTCGCTCCTGGGTGGGTTCGAACCACCGACCTTTCGGTTAACAGCCGAACGCGCTGCCGATTGCGCCACAAGAGCACGTAATGTGTTATCTACAGCTGTGTCAAAAATATACTATTTCTGTAGATATGAAAATAAAACTGGATCCTTGACTAGACATGGTCAAAACGTCTTCGCTTCTACCGCCACAAATGCTCGACATCGGTTTTTGCTGCAATGTCAAAAATATATTATTTCGGCAGATTTGAAAACAAAACTTGATCCTTGACTCGACATATATAAAATGAATACGTTCCTGGGTGGGTTCGAACCACCGACCTTTCGGTTAACAGCCGAACGCGCTGCCGATTGCGCCACAAGAGCACGGAATGTGTTTTCTACAGCTATGTCAAAAATATACTATTTCTGTAGATATGAAAATAAAACTTGATCCTTGACTAGAAATGGCCAAAACGTCTTCGCTCCTGCCGCCACAAGGGCTCGACATCGGTATTTGCTGCTATGTCAAAAATATATTATTTCTGCAGATTTGAAAATAAAACTTGATCTTTGACTCGACATTTATAAAATTAATTCGCTCCTTGGTGGGTTCGAACCACCGACCTTTCGGTTAACAGCCGAACGCGCTGCCGATTGCGCCACAAGAGCACGGAATGTGTTATCTACAGCTATGTCAAAAATATACTATTTCTGTAGATATGAAAAAAAACTTGATCCTTGACTAGATATGGCCAAAACGTCTTCGCACCTACCGCCACAAATGCTCATCATCGGTTTTTGCTGCTATGTCAAAAATATACTATTTCTGTAGATATAAAAATAAAACTTGATCCATGACTCTAGGTGGACAAAATGAATTCGCTCCTGGGTGGGTTCGAACCACCGACCTTTCGGTTAACAGCCGAACGCGCTGCCGATTGCGCCAAAAGAGCACGGAATGTGTACCGACCTTTCGGTTAACAGACGAACGCGCTGCCGATTGCGCCAAAAGAGCACGGAATGTGTTATCTGCAGCTACGTCAAAAATACACTATTTCTGTAGATATGAAAACAGTACTTGATCCTTGACTAGATATGGCCAAAACGTCTTCGTTCCTGCCGCCACAAGGGCTCGACATCGGTTTTTGCTGCTATGTCAAAAATATACTATTTCTGTAGATATAAAAATAAAACTTGATCCATGACTCTAGGTGGACAAAATGAATTCGCTCCTGGGTGGGTTCGAACCACCGACCTTTCGGTTAACAGCCGAACGCGCTGCCGATTGCGCCACAAGAGCACGTAATGTGTTATCTACAGCTGTGTCAAAAATATACTATTTCTGTAGATATGAAAATAAAACTGGATCCTTGACTAGACATGGTCAAAACGTCTTCGCTTCTACCGCCACAAATGCTCGACATCGGTTTTTGTTGCTATGTCAAAAATATATTATTTCTTCAGATTTGAAAATAAAACTTGTTCCATGACTCTACATGGACAAAATGTTTTCGCTCCTGGGTGGGTTCGAACCACCGACCTTTCGGTTAACAGCCGAACGCGCTACCGATTGCGCCACAAGAGCACGGAATCGATCTGCAGCTACGTCAAAAATACACAATTTCTGTAGATATGAAAAAAAAACTTGATCCTTGACTCGACATTTATAAAATGAATTCGCTCCTCTGTGGGTTCGAATCACCCACCTTTCGGTCAACAACCGAACGCGCTGCCGATTGCGCCACAAGAGCACGGAATCTATCTGCAACTATGTCAAAAATATACTATTTCTGTAGATATGAAAATAAAACTTGATCCTTGATTAGAAATGGCCAAAACGTCTTCGCTCCTGCCGCCACAAGGGCTCGACATCGGTATTTGCTGCTATGTCAAAAATATATTATTTCTGCAGATTTGAAAATAAAACTTGATCTTTGACTCGACATTTATAAAATTAATTCGCTCCTTGGTGGGTTCGAACCACCGACCTTTCGGTTAACAGCCGAACGCGCTGCCGATTGCGCCAAAAGAGCACGTAATGTGTTATCTACAGCTATGTCAAAAATATACTATTTCTGTAGATATGAAAATAAAACTTGATCCTTGACTAGATATGGCCAAAACGTCTTCGATCCTGCTGCCACAAGGGCTCTACATCGGTTTTTGCAGCTATGTCAAAAATATATTATTTCGGCAGATTGAAAATAGTACTTGATCCTTGACTCGACGTTTATAAAATGAATTCGCTCCTGGGTGGGTTCGAACCAGGCTTTCGGTTAACAGCCGAACGCGCTGCCGATTGCGCCACAAGAGCAGGGAATCTGCTATCTGCAGCTATGTCAAAAATAAACTATTTCTGTAGAAATGAAAAGAATACTTGATCCTAGACTAGACATGGCCAAAACGCCTTCGTTCCTGCCGCCACAAGGGCTCGACATCGGTTTTTGTTGCTATGTCAAAAATATATTATTTCTTCAGATTTGAAAATAAAACTTGTTCCATGACTCTACATGGACAAAATGTTTTCGCTCCTGGGTGGGTTCGAACCACCGACCTTTCGGTTAACAGCCGAACGCGCTGCCGATTGCGCCACAAGAGCACGGAATCGATCTGCAGCTACGTCAAAAATATACTATTTCCGTAGATATGAAAAAAAACTTGATCCTTGACTCGACATTTATAAAATGAATTCGCTCCTCTGTGGGTTCGAATCACCCACCTTTCGGTCAACAACCGAACGCGCTGCCGATTGCGCCACAAGAGCAAGGAATCTATCTGCAACTATGTCAAAAATATACTATTTCTGTAGATATGAAAATAAAACTTGATCCTTGACTAGAAATGGCCAAAACGTCTTCGCTCCTGCCGCCACAAGGGCTCGACATCGGTATTTGCTGCTATGTCAAAAATATATTATTTCTGCAGATTTGAAAATAAAACTTGATCTTTGACTCGACATTTATAAAATTAATTCGCTCCTTGGTCGGTTCGAACCACCGACCTTTCGGTTAACAGCCGAACGCGCTGCCGATTGCGCCACAAGAGCACGGAATGTGTTATCTACAGCTATGTCAAAAATATACTATTTCTGTAGATATGAAAAAAAACTTGATCCTTGACTAGATATGGCCAAAACGTCTTCGCACCTGCCGCCACAAATGCTCGTCATCGGTTTTTGCTGCTATGTCAAAAATATACTATTTCTGTAGATATAAAAATAAAACTTGATCCATGACTCTAGGTGGACAAAATGAATTCGCTCCTGGGTGGGTTCGAACCACCGACCTTTCGGTTAACAGCCGAACGCGATGCCGATTGCGCCAAAAGAGCACGGAATGTGTACCGACCTTTCGGTTTACAGACGAACGCGCTGCCGATTGCGCCAAAAGAGCACGGAATGTGTTATCTGCAGCTACGTCAAAAATACACTATTTCTGTAGATATGAAAACAGTACTTGATCCTTGACTAGATATGGCCAAAACGTCTTCGTTCCTGCCGCCACAAGGGCTCGACATCGATTTTTGCTGCTATGTCAAAAATATACTATTTCTGTAGATATAAAAATAAAACTTGATCCATGACTCTAGGTGGACAAAATGAATTCGCTCCTGGGTGGGTTCGAACCACCGACCTTTCGGTTAACAGCCGAACGCGCTGCCGATTGCGCCACAAGAGCACGTAATGTGTTATCTACAGCTGTGTCAAAAATATACTATTTCTGTAGATATGAAAATAAAACTGGATCCTTGACTAGACATGGTCAAAACGTCTTCGCTTCTACCGCCACAAATGCTCGACATCGGTTTTTGCTGCAATGTCAAAAATATATTATTTCGGCAGATTTGAAAACAAAACTTGATCCTTGACTCGACATATATAAAATGAATACGTTCCTGGGTGGGTTCGAACCACCGACCTTTCGGTTAACAGCCGAACGCGCTGCCGATTGCGCCACAAAAGCACGGAATGTGTTTTCTACAGCTATGTCAAAAATATACTATTTCTGTAGATATGAAAATTAAACTTGATCCTTGACTAGATATGGCCAAAACGTCTTCGCTCCTACCGCCACAAATGCTCGACATCGGGTTTTGCTGATATGTCAAGAATATATTATTTCGGCAGATTTGAAAACAAAACTTGTTCCATGACTCTACATGGACAAAATGTTTTCGCTCCTGGGTGGGTTCGAACCACCGACCTTTCGGTTAACAGCCGAACGCGCTGCCGATTGCGCCACAAGAGCACGGAATCGATCTGCAGCTACGTCAAAAATACACAATTTCTGTAGATATGAAAAAAAAACTTGATCCTTGACTCGACATTTATAAAATGAATTCGCTCCTCTGTGGGTTCGAATCACCCACCTTTCGGTCAACAACCGAACGCGCTGCCGATTGCGCCACAAGAGCAAGGAATCTATCTGCAACTATGTCAAAAATATACTATTTCTGTAGATATGAAAATAAAACTTGATCCTTGACTAGAAATGGCCAAAACGTCGTCGCTCCTGCCGCCACAAGGGCTCGACATCGGTATTTGCTGCTATGTCAAAAATATATTATTTCTGCAGATTTGAAAATAAAACTTGATCTTTGACTCGACATTTATAAAATTAATTCGCTCCTTGGTGGGTTCGAACCACCGACCTTTCGGTTAACAGCCGAACGCGCTGCCGATTGCGCCACAAGAGCACGGAATGTGTTATCTACAGCTATGTCAAAAATATACTATTTCTGTAGATATGAAAATTAAACTTGATCCTTGACTAGATATGGCCAAAACGTCTTCGCTCCTACCGTCACAAATGCTCGACATCGGGTTTTGCTGATATGTCAAGAATATATTATTTGGTCAGATTTGAAAATAAAACTTGTTCCATGACTCTACATGGACAAAAAGTTTTCGCTCCTGGGTGGGTTCGAACCACCGACTTTTCGGTTAACAGCCGAACGCGCTGCCGATTGCGCCACAAGAGTACGTAATGTGTTATCTACAGCTATGTCAAAAATATACTATTTCCGTATATATGAAAAAAAAACTTGATCCTTGGCTAGACATGGCCAAAACGTCTTCGCACCTACCGCCACAAATGCTCGTCATCGGTTTTTGCTGCTATGTCAAAAATATACTATTTCTGTAGATATAAAAATAAAACTTGATCCATGACTCTAGGTGGACAAAATGAATTCGCTCCTGGGTGGGTTCGAACCACCGACCTTTCGGTTAACAGCCGAACGCGATGCCGATTGCGCCAAAAGAGCACGGAATGTGTACCGACCTTTCGGTTAACAGACGAATGCGCTGCCGATTGCGCCAAAAGAGCACGGAATGTGTTATCTGCAGCTACGTCAAAAATACACTATTTCTGTAGATATGAAAACAGTACTTGATCCTTGACTAGATATGGCCAAAACGTCTTCGTTCCTGCCGCCACAAGGGCTCGACATCGATTTTTGCTGCTACGTCAAAAATATACTATTTCTGTAGATATAAAAATAAAGCTTGATCCTTGACTCGACGTTTATAAAATGAATTCGCTCCTGGGTGGGTTCGAACCAGGCTTTCGGTTAACAGCCGAACGCGCTGCCGATTGCGCCACAAGAGCAGGGAATCTGCTATCTGCAGCTATGTCAAAAATAAACTATTTCTGTAGAAATGAAAAGAATACTTGATCCTAGACTAGACATGGCCAAAACGCCTTCGTTCCTGCCGCCACAAGGGCTCAACATCGGTTTTTGTTGCTATGTCAAAAATATATTATTTCTTCAGATTTGAAAATAAAACTTGTTCCATGACTCTACATGGACAAAATGTTTTCGCTCCTGGGTGGGTTCGAACCACCGACCTTTCGGTTAACAGCCGAACGCGCTGCCGATTGCGCCACAAGAGCACGGAATCGATCTGCAGCTACGTCAAAAATAAACAATTTCTGTAGATATGAAAAAAAAACTTGATCCTTGACTCGACATTTATAAAATGAATTCGCTCCTCTGTTAGTTCGAATCACCCACCTTTCGGTCAACAACCGAACGCGCTGCCGATTGCGCCACAAGAGCACGGAATCTATCTGCAACTATGTCAAAAATATACTATTTCTGTAGATATGAAAATAAAACTTGATCCTTGACTAGAAATGGCCAAAACGTCTTCGCTCCTGCCGCCACAAGGGCTCGACATCGGTATTTGCTGCTATGTCAAAAATATATTATTTCTGCAGATTTGAAAATAAAACTTGATCTTTGACTCGACATTTATAAAATTAATTCGCTCCTTGGTGGGTTCGAACCACCGACCTTTCGGTTAACAGCCGAACGCGCTGCCGATTGCGCCACAAGAGCACGGAATCGATCTGCAGCTACGTCAAAAATACACAATTTCTGTAGATATGAAAAAAAAACTTGATCCTTGACTCGACATTTATAAAATGAATTCGCTCCTCTGTGGGTTCGAATCACCCACCTTTCGGTCAACAACCGAACGCGCTGCCGATTGCGCCACAAGAGCACGGAATCTATCTGCAACTATGTCAAAAATATACTATTTCTGTAGATATGAAAATAAAACTGGATCCTTGACTAGACATGGTCAAAACGTCTTCGCTTCTACCGCCACAAATGCTCGACATCGGTTTTTGTTGCTATGTCAAAAATATACTATTTCTTCAGATTTGAAAATAAAACTTGTTCCATGACTCTACATGGACAAAATGTTTTCGCTCCTGGGTGGGTTCGAACCACCGACCTTTCGGTTAACAGCCGAACGCGCTACCGATTGCGCCACAAGAGAACGGAATCTATCTGCAACTATGTCAAAAATATACTATTTCTGTAGATATGAAAATAAAACTTGATCCTTGATTAGAAATGGCCAAAACGTCTTCGCTCCTGCCGCCACAAGGGCTCGACATCGGTATTTGCTGCTATGTCAAAAATATATTATTTCTGCAGATTTGAAAATAAAACTTGATCTTTGACTCGACATTTATAAAATTAATTCGCTCCTTGGTGGGTTCGAACCACCGACCTTTCGGTTAACAGCCGAACGCGCTGCCGATTGCGCCAAAAGAGCACGTAATGTGTTTTCTACAGCTATGTCAAAAATATACTATTTCTGTAGATATGAAAATAAAACTTGATCCTTGACTAGATATGGCCAAAACGTCTTCGATCCTGCTGCCACAAGGGCTCTACATCGGTTTTTGCAGCTATGTCAAAAATATATTATTTCGGCAGATTGAAAATAGTACTTGATCCTTGACTCGACGTTTATAAAATGAATTCGCTCCTGGGTGGGTTCGAACCAGGCTTTCGGTTAACAGCCGAACGCGCTGCCGATTGCGCCACAAGAGCAGGGAATCTGCTATCTGCAGCTATGTCAAAAATAAACTATTTCTGTAGAAATGAAAAGAATACTTGATCCTAGACTAGACATGGCCAAAACGCCTTCGTTCCTGCCGCCACAAGGGCTCGACATCGGTTTTTGTTGCTATGTCAAAAATATATTATTTCTTCAGATTTGAAAATAAAACTTGTTCCATGACTCTACATGGACAAAATGTTTTCGCTCCTGGGTGGGTTCGAACCACCGACCTTTCGGTTAACAGCCGAACGCGCTGCCGATTGCGCCACAAGAGCACGGAATCGATCTGCAGCTACGTCAAAATAAACAATTTCTGTAGATATGAAAAAAAAACTTGATCCTTGACTCGACATTTATAAAATGAATTCGCTCCTCTGTTAGTTCGAATCACCCACCTTTCGGTCAACAACCGAACGCGCTGCCGATTGCGCCACAAGAGCACGGAATCTATCTGCAACTATGTCAAAAATATACTATTTCTGTAGATATGAAAATAAAACTTGATCCTTGACTAGAAATGGCCAAAACGTCTTCGCTCCTGCCGCCACAAGGGCTCGACATCGGTATTTGCTGCTATGTCAAAAATATATTATTTCTGCAGATTTGAAAATAAAACTTGATCTTTGACTCGACATTTATAAAATTAATTCGCTCCTTGGTGGGTTCGAACCACCGACCTTTCGGTTAACAGCCGAACGCGCTGCCGATTGCGCCAAAAGAGCACGTAATGTGTTATCTACAGCTATGTCAAAAATATACTATTTCTGTAGATATGAAAATAAAACTTGATCCTTGACTAGATATGGCCAAAACGTCTTCGATCCTGCTGCCACAAGGGCTCTACATCGGTTTTTGCAGCTATGTCAAAAATATATTATTTCGGCAGATTGAAAATAGTACTTGATCCTTGACTCGACGTTTATAAAATGAATTCGCTCCTGGGTGGGTTCGAACCAGGCTTTCGGTTAACAGCCGAACGCGCTGCCGATTGCGCCACAAGAGCAGGGAATCTGCTATCTGCAGCTATGTCAAAAATAAACTATTTCTGTAGAAATGAAAAGAATACTTGATCCTAGACTAGACATGGCCAAAACGCCTTCGTTCCTGCCGCCACAAGGGCTCGACATCGGTTTTTGTTGCTATGTCAAAATATATTATTTCTTCAGATTTGAAAATAAAACTTGTTCCATGACTCTACATGGACAAAATGTTTTCGCTCCTGGGTGGGTTCGAACCACCGACCTTTCGGTTAACAGCCGAACGCGCTGCCGATTGCGCCACAAGAGCACGGAATCGATCTGCAGCTACGTCAAAAATAAACAATTTCTGTAGATATGAAAAAAAAACTTGATCCTTGACTCGACATTTATAAAATGAATTCGCTCCTCTGTTAGTTCGAATCACCCACCTTTCGGTCAACAACCGAACGCGCTGCCGATTGCGCCACAAGAGCACGGAATCTATCTGCAACTATGTCAAAAATATACTATTTCTGTAGATATGAAAATAAAACTTGATCCTTGACTAGAAATGGCCAAAACGTCTTCGCTCCTGCCGCCACAAGGGCTCGACATCGGTATTTGCTGCTATGTCAAAAATATATTATTTCTGCAGATTTGAAAATAAAACTTGATCTTTGACTCGACATTTATAAAATTAATTCGCTCCTTGGTGGGTTCGAACCACCGACCTTTCGGTTAACAGCCGAACGCGCTGCCGATTGCGCCAAAAGAGCACGTAATGTGTTATCTACAGCTATGTCAAAAATATACTATTTCTGTAGATATGAAAATAAAACTTGATCCTTGACTAGATATGGCCAAAACGTCTTCGATCCTGCTGCCACAAGGGCTCTACATCGGTTTTTGCAGCTATGTCAAAAATATATTATTTCGGCAGATTGAAAATAGTACTTGATCCTTGACTCGACGTTTATAAAATGAATTCGCTCCTGGGTGGGTTCGAACCAGGCTTTCGGTTAACAGCCGAACGCGCTGCCGATTGCGCCACAAGAGCAGGGAATCTGCTATCTGCAGCTATGTCAAAAATAAACTATTTCTGTAGAAATGAAAAGAATACTTGATCCTAGACTAGACATGGCCAAAACGCCTTCGTTCCTGCCGCCACAAGGGCTCGACATCGGTTTTTGTTGCTATGTCAAAAATATATTATTTCTTCAGATTTGAAAATAAAACTTGTTCCATGACTCTACATGGACAAAATGTTTTCGCTCCTGGGTGGGTTCGAACCACCGACCTTTCGGTTAACAGCCGAACGCGCTGCCGATTGCGCCACAAGAGCACGGAATCGATCTGCAGCTACGTCAAAAATAAACAATTTCTGTAGATATGAAAAAAAAACTTGATCCTTGACTCGACATTTATAAAATGAATTCGCTCCTCTGTTAGTTCGAATCACCCACCTTTCGGTCAACAACCGAACGCGCTGCCGATTGCGCCACAAGAGCACGGAATCTATCTGCAACTATGTCAAAAATATACTATTTCTGTAGATATGAAAATAAAACTTGATCCTTGACTAGAAATGGCCAAAACGTCTTCGCTCCTGCCGCCACAAGGGCTCGACATCGGTATTTGCTGCTATGTCAAAAATATATTATTTCTGCAGATTTGAAAATAAAACTTGATCTTTGACTCGACATTTATAAAATTAATTCGCTCCATGGTGGGTTCGAACCACCGACCTTTCGGTTAACAGCCGAACGCGCTGCCGATTGCGCCACAAGAGCACGGAATGTGTTATCTACAGCTATGTCAAAAATATACTATTTCTGTAGATATGAAAATTAAACTTGATCCTTGACTAGATATGGCCAAAACGTCTTCGCTCCTACCGCCACAAATGCTCGACATCGGGTTTTGCTGATATGTCAAGAATATATTATTTCGGCAGATTTGAAAATAAAACTTGTTCCATGACTCTACATGGACAAAAAGTTTTCGCTCCTGGGTGGGTTCGAACCACCGACTTTTCGGTTAACAGCCGAACGCGCTGCCGATTGCGCCACAAGAGTACGTAATGTGTTATCTACAGCTATGTCAAAAATATACTATTTCCGTAGATATGAAAAAAAAACTTGATCCTTGGCTAGACATGGCCAAAACGTCTTCGCACCTACCGCCACAAATGCTCGTCATCGGTTTTTGCTGCTATGTCAAAAATATACTATTTCTGTAGATATAAAAATAAAACTTGATCCATGACTCTAGGTGGACAAAATGAATTCGCTCCTGGGTGGGTTCGAACCACCGACCTTTCGGTTAACAGCCGAACGCGATGCCGATTGCGCCAAAAGAGCACGGAATGTGTACCGACCTTTCGGTTAACAGACGAACGCGCTGCCGATTGCGCCAAAAGAGCACGGAATGTGTTATCTGCAGCTACGTCAAAAATACACTATTTCTGTAGATATGAAAACAGTACTTGATCCTTGACTAGATATGGCCAAAACGTCTTCGTTCCTGCCGCCACAAGGGCTCGACATCGATTTTTGCTGCTACGTCAAAAATATACTATTTCTGTAGATATAAAAATAAAACTTGATCCATGACTCTAGGTGGACAAAATGAATTCGCTCCTGGGTGGGTTCGAACCACCGACCTTTCGGTTAACAGCCGAACGCGCTGCCGATTGCGCCACAAGAGCACGTAATGTGTTATCTACAGCTGTGTCAAAAATATACTATTTCTGTAGATATGAAAATAAAACTGGATCCTTGACTAGACATGGTCAAAACGTCTTCGCTTCTACCGCCACAAATGCTCGACATCGGTTTTTGCTGCAATGTCAAAAATATATTATTTCGGCAGATTTGAAAACAAAACTTGATCCTTGACTCGACATATATAAAATGAATACGCTCCTGGGTGGGTTCGAACCACCGACCTTTCGGTTAACAGCCGAACGCGCTGCCGATTGCGCCACAAGAGCACGTAATGTGTTATCTACAGCTATGTCAAAAATATACTATTTCTGTAGATATGAAAATAAAACTTGATCCTTGACTAGATATGGCCAAAACGTCTTCGATCCTGCTGCCACAAGGGCTCTACATCGGTTTTTGCTGCTATGTCAAAAATATATTATTTCGGCAGATTGAAAATAGTACTTGATCCTTGACTCGACGTTTATAAAATGAATTCGCTCCTGGGTGGGTTCGAACCAGGCTTTCGGTTAACAGTAGAACGCGCTGCCGATTGCGCCACAAGAGCAGGGAATCTGCTATCTGCAGCTATGTCAAAAATAAACTATTTCTGTAGAAATGAAAAGAATACTTGATCCTAGACTAGACATGGCCAAAACGCCTTCGTTCCTGCCGCCACAAGGGCTCGACATCGGTTTTTGTTGCTATGTCAAAAATATATTATTTCTTCAGATTTGAAAATAAAACTTGTTCCATGACTCTACATGGACAAAATGTTTTCGCTCCTGGGTGGGTTCGAACCACCGACCTTTCGGTTAACAGCCGAACGCGCTGCCGATTGCGCCACAAGAGCACGGAATCGATCTGCAGCTACGTCAAAAATAAACAATTTCTGTAGATATGAAAAAAAACTTGATCCTTGACTCGACATTTATAAAATGAATTCGCTCCTCTGTTAGTTCGAATCACCCACCTTTCGGTCAACAACCGAACGCGCTGCCGATTGCGCCACAAGAGCACGGAATCTATCTGCAACTATGTCAAAAATATACTATTTCTGTAGATATGAAAATAAAACTTGATCCTTGACTAGAAATGGCCAAAACGTCTTCGCTCCTGCCGCCACAAGGGCTCGACATCGGTATTTGCTGCTATGTCAAAAATATATTATTTCTGCAGATTTGAAAATAAAACTTGATCTTTGACTCGACATTTATAAAATTAATTCGCTCCTTGGTGGGTTCGAACCACCGACCTTTCGGTTAACAGCCGAACGCGCTGCCGATTGCGCCACAAGAGCACGGAATGTGTTATCTACAGCTATGTCAAAAATATACTATTTCTGTAGATATGAAAATTAAACTTGATCCTTGACTAGATATGGCCAAAACGTCTTCGCTCCTACCGCCACAAATGCTCGACATCGGGTTTTGCTGATATGTCAAGAATATATTATTTCGGCAGATTTGAAAATAAAACTTGTTCCATGACTCTACATGGACAAAAAGTTTTCGCTCCTGGGTGGGTTCGAACCACCGACTTTTCGGTTAGGAGCCGAACGCGCTGCCGATTGCGCCACAAGAGTACGTAATGTGTTATCTACAGCTATGTCAAAAATATACTATTTCCGTAGATATGAAAAAAAAACTTGATCCTTGGCTAGACATGGCCAAAACGTCTTCGCACCTACCGCCACAAATGCTCGTCATCGGTTTTTGCTGCTATGTCAAAAATATACTATTTCTGTAGATATAAAAATAAAACTTGATCCATGACTCTAGGTGGACAAAATGAATTCGCTCCTGGGTGGGTTCGAACCACCGACCTTTCGGTTAACAGCCGAACGCGCTGCCGATTGCGCCAAAAGAGCACGGAATGTGTACCGACCTTTCGGTTAACAGACGAACGCGCTGCCGATTGCGCCAAAAGAGCACGGAATGTGTTATCTGCAGCTACGTCAAAAATACACTATTTCTGTAGATATGAAAACAGTACTTGATCCTTGACTAGATATGGCCAAAACGTCTTCGTTCCTGCCGCCACAAGGGCTCGACATCGATTTTTGCTGCTATGTCAAAAATATATTATTTCGGCAGATTTGAAAACAAAACTTGATCCTTGACTCGACATATATAAAATGAATACGCTCCTGGGTGGGTTCGAACCACCGACCTTTCGGTTAACAGCCGAACGCGCTGCCGATTGCGCCAAAAGAGCACGGAATGTGTACCGACCTTTCGGTTAACAGACGAACGCGCTGCCGATTGCGCCACAAGAGCACGTAATGTGTTATCTACAGCTGTGTCAAAAATATACTATTTCTGTAGATATGAAAATAAAACTGGATCCTTGACTAGACATGGTCAAAACGTCTTCGCTTCTACCGCCACAAATGCTCGACATCGGTTTTTGCTGCAATGTCAAAAATATATTATTTCGGCAGATTTGAAAACAAAACTTGATCCTTGACTCGACATATATAAAATGAATACGCTCCTGGGTGGGTTCGAACCACCGACCTTTCGGTTAACAGCCGAACGCGCTGCCGATTGCGCCACAAGAGCACGTAATGTGTTATCTACAGCTATGTCAAAAATATACTATTTCTGTAGATATGAAAATAAAACTTGATCCTTGACTAGATATGGCCCAAACGTCTTCGTTCCTGCTGCCACAAGGGCTCTACATCGGTTTTTGCTGCTATGTCAAAAATATATTATTTCGGCAGATTGAAAATAGTACTTGATCCTTGACTCGACGTTTATAAAATGAATTCGCTCCTGGGTGGGTTCGAACCACCGACTTTTCGGTTAACAGCCGAACGCGCTGCCGATTGCGCCACAAGAGCAGGGAATCTGCTATCTGCAGCTATGTCAAAAATATACTATTTCTGTAGAAATGAAAAGAATACTTGATCCTAGACTAGACATGGCCAAAACGTCTTCGTTCCTGCCGCCACAAGGGCTCGACATCGGTTTTTGTTGCTATGTCAAAAATATATTATTTCTTCAGATTTGAAAATAAAACTTGTTCCATGACTCTACATGGACAAAAAGTTTTCGCTCCTGGGTGGGTTCGAACCACCGACTTTTCGGTTAACAGCCGAACGCACTGCCGATTGCGCCACAAGAGCACGTAATGTGTTATCTACAGCTATGTCAAAAATATACTATTTCCGTAGATATGAAAAAAAAACTTGATCCTTGACTAGATATGGCCAAAACGTCTTCGTTCCTGCCGCCACAAGGGCTCAACATCGGTTTTTGCTGCTATGTCAAAAATATACTATTTCTGTAGATATAAAAATAAAACTTGATCCATGACTCTAGGTGGACAAAATGAATTCGCTCCTGGGTGGGTTCGAACCACCGACCTTTCGGTTAACAGCCGAACGCGATGCCGATTGCGCCAAAAGAGCACGGAATGTGTACCGACCTTTCGGTTAACAGACGAACGCGCTGCCGATTGCGCCAAAAGAGCACGGAATGTGTTATCTGCAGCTACGTCAAAAATACACTATTTCTGTAGATATGAAAACAGTACTTGATCCTTGACTAGATATGGCCAAAACGTCTTCGTTCCTGCCGCCACAAGGGCTCGACATCGATTTTTGCTGCTATGTCAAAAATATACTATTTCTGTAGATATAAAAATAAAACTTGATCCATGACTCTAGGTGGACAAAATGAATTCGCTCCTGGGTGGGTTCGAACCATCGACCTTTCGGTTAACAGCCGAACGCGCTGCCGATTGCGCCACAAGAGCACGTAATGTGTTATCTACAGCTGTGTCAAAAATATACTATTTCTGTAGATATGAAAATAAAACTGGATCCTTGACTAGACATGGTCAAAACGTCTTCGCTTCTACCGCCACAAATGCTCGACATCGGTTTTTGCTGCAATGTCAAAAATATATTATTTCGGCAGATTTGAAAACAAAACTTGATCCTTGACTCGACATATATAAAATGAATACGCTCCTGGGTGGGTTCGAACCACCGACCTTTCGGTTAACAGCCGAACGCGCTGCCGATTGCGCCACAAGAGCACGTAATGTGTTATCTACAGCTATGTCAAAATATACTATTTCTGTAGATATGAAAATAAAACTTGATCCTTGACTAGATATGGCCAAAACGTCTTCGATCCTGCTGCCACAAGGGCTCTACATCGGTTTTTGCTGCTATGTCAAAAATATATTATTTCGGCAGATTGAAAATAGTACTTGATCCTTGACTCGACGTTTATAAAATGAATTCGCTCCTGGGTGGGTTCGAACCAGGCTTTCGGTTAACAGCCGAACGCGCTGCCGATTGCGCCACAAGAGCAGGGAATCTGCTATCTGCAGCTATGTCAAAAATAAACTATTTCTGTAGAAATGAAAAGAATACTTGATCCTAGACTAGACATGGCCAAAACGCCTTCGTTCCTGCCGCCACAAGGGCTCGACATCGGTTTTTGTTGCTATGTCAAAAATATATTATTTCTTCAGATTTGAAAATAAAACTTGTTCCATGACTCTACATGGACAAAATGTTTTCGCTCCTGGGCGGGTTCGAACCACCGACCTTTCGGTTAACAGCCGAACGCGCTGCCGATTGCGCCACAAGAGCACGGAATCGATCTGCAGCTACGTCAAAAATAAACAATTTCTGTAGGTATGAAAAAAAACTTGATCCTTGACTCGACATTTATAAAATGAATTCGCTCCTCTGTTAGTTCGAATCACCCACCTTTCGGTCAACAACCGAACGCGCTGCCGATTGCGCCACAAGAGCACGGAATCTATCGCAACTATAAAAATATACTATTTCTGTAGATATGAAAATAAAACTTGATCCTTGACTAGAAATGGCCAAAACGTCTTCGCTCCTGCCGCCACAAGGGCTCGACATCGGTATTTGCTGCTATGTCAAAAATATATTATTTCTGCAGATTTGAAAATAAAACTTGATCTTTGACTCGACATTTATAAAATTAATTCGCTCCTTGGTGGGTTCGAACCACCGACCTTTCGGTTAACAGCCGAACGCGCTGCCGATTGCGCCACAAGAGCACGTAATGTGTTATCTACAGCTGTGTCAAAAATATACTATTTCTGTAGATATGAAAATAAAACTGGATCCTTGACTAGACATGGTCAAAACGTCTTCGCTTCTACCGCCACAAATGCTCGACATCATTTTTTGCTGCAATGTCAAAAATATATTATTTCGGCAGATTTGAAAACAAAACTTGATCCTTGACTCGACATATATAAAATGAATACGCTCCTGGGTGGGTTCGAACCAGGCTTTCGGTTAACAGCCGAACGCGCTGCCGATTGCGCAACAAGAGCAGGGAATCTGCTATCTGCAGCTATGTCAAAAATATACTATTTCTGTAGAAATGAAAAGAATACTTGATCCTAGACTAGACATGGCCAAAACGTCTTCGTTCCTGCCGCCACAAGGGCTCGACATCGGTTTTTGTTGCTATGTCAAAAATATATTATTTCTTCAGATTTGAAAATAAAACTTGTTCCATGACTCTACATGGACAAAATGTTTTCGCTCCTGGGTGGGTTCGAACCACCGACCTTTCGGTTAACAGCCGAACGCGCTACCGATTGCGCCACAAGAGCACGGAATCGATCTGCAGCTACGTCAAAAATACACAATTTCTGTAGATATGAAAAAAAACTTGATCCTTGACTCGACATTTATAAAATGAATTCGCTCCTCTGTGGGTTCGAATCACCCACCTTTCGGTCAACAACCGAACGCGCTGCCGATTGCGCCACAAGAGCACGGAATCTATCTGCAACTATGTCAAAAATATACTATTTCTGTAGAAATGAAAAGAATACTTGATCCTAGACTAGACATGGCCAAAACGTCTTCGTTCCTGCCGCCACAAATGCTCGACATCATTTTTTGCTGCAATGTCAAAAATATATTATTTCGGCAGATTTGAAAACAAAACTTGATCCTTGACTCGACATATATAAAATGAATACGCTCCTGGGTGGGTTCGAACCAGGCTTTCGGTTAACAGCCGAACGCGCTGCCGATTGCGCAACAAGAGCAGGGAATCTGCTATCTGCAGCTATGTCAAAAATATACTATTTCTGTAGATATGAAAATAAAACTTGATCCTTGATTAGAAATGGCCAAAACGTCTTCGCTCCTGCCGCCACAAATGCTCGACATCGGGTTTTGCTGATATGTCAAGAATATATTATTTCGGCAGATTTGAAAATAAAACTTGTTCCATGACTCTACATGGACAAAAAGTTTTCGCTCCTGGGTGGGTTCGAACCACCGACTTTTCGGTTAACAGCCGAACGCGCTGCCGATTGCGCCACAAGAGCACGTAATGTGTTATCTACAGCTATGTCAAAAATATACTATTTCCGTAGATATGAAAATAAAACTGGATCCTTGACTAGACATGGTCAAAACGTCTACGCTTCTACCGCCACAAATGCTCGACATCGGTTTTTGCTGCAATGTCAAAAATATATTATTTCGGCAGATTTGAAAACAAAACTTGATCCTTGACTCGACATATATAAAATGAATACGCTCCTGGGTGGGTTCGAACCACCGACCTTTCGGTTAACAGCCGAACGCGCTGCCGATTGCGCCACAAGAGCACGTAATGTGTTATCTACAGCTATGTCAAAAATATACTATTTCTGTAGATATGAAAAAAAACTTGATCCTTGGCTAGACATGGCCAAAACGTCTTCGCTCCTACCGCCACAAATGCTCGTCATCGGTTTTTGCTGATATGTCAAGAATATATTATTTCGGCAGATTTGAAAATAAAACTTGTTCCATGACTCTATATGGACAATAAGTTTTCGCTCCTGGGTGAGTTCGAACCACCGACCTTTCGGTTAACAGACGAACGCGCTGCCGATTGCGCCAAAAGAGCACGGAATGTGTTATCTGCAGCTACGTCAAAAATACACTATTTCTGTAGATATTGAAACAGTACTTGATCCTTGACTAGATATGGCCAAAACGTCTTCGTTCCTGCCGCCACAAGGGCTCGACATCGGTTTTTGCTGCTATGTCAAAAATATACTATTTCTGTAGATATGAAAATAAAACTGGATCCTTGACTAGACATGGTCAAAACGTCTTCGCTTCTACCGCCACAAATGCTCGACATCGGTTTTTGCTGCAATGTCAAAAATATATTATTTCGGCAGATTTGAAAACAAAACTTGATCCTTGACTCGACATATATAAAATGAATACGCTCCTGGGTGGGTTCGAATCACCGACCTTTCGGTTAACAGCCGATCGCGCTGCCGATTGCGCCACAAGAGCACGTAATGTGTTATCTACAGCTATGTCAAAAATATACTATTTCCGTAGATATGAAAAAAAAACTTGATCCTTATCTAGACATGGCCAAAACGTCTTCGATCCTGCTGCCACAAGGGCTCTACATCGGTTTTTGCTGCTATGTCAAAAATATATTATTTCGGCAGATTGAAAATAGTACTTGATCCATGACTCTATATGGACAATAAGTTTTCGCTCCTGGGTGAGTTCGAACCACCGACCTTTCGGTTAACAGACGAACGCGCTGCCGATTGCGCCAAAAGAGCACGGAATGTGTTATCTGCAGCTACGTCAAAAATACACTATTTCTGTAGATATTGAAACAGTACTTGATCCTTGACTAGATATGGCCAAAACGTCTTCGTTCCTGCCGCCACAAGGGCTCGACATCGGTTTTTGCTGCTATGTCAAAAATATACTATTTCTGTAGATATGAAAATAAAACTTGATCCTTGACTAGACTTGGCCAAAACGTCTTCCCTTCTACCGCCACAAATGCTCGACATTTTGCTGCTATGTCAAAAATATATTATTTCGGCAGATTTGAAAACAAAACTTGATCCTTGACTCGACATATATAAAATGAATACGCTCCTGGGTGGGTTCGATCCACCGACCTTTCGGTTAACAGCCGAACGCGCTACCGATTGCGCCACAAGAGCACGTAATGTGTTATCTACAGCTGTGTCAAAAATATACTACTTCTGTAGATATGAAAATAAAACATGATCCTTGACTAGAAATGGCCAAAACGTCTTCGCTCCTACCGCCACAAATGCTCGACATCGGTTTTTGCTGCAATGTCAAAAATATATTATTTCGGCAGATTTGAAAACAAAACTTGATCCTTGACTCGACATTTATAAAATGAATTCGCTCCTGGGTGGGTTCGAACCAACCTTTCGGTTAACAGCCGAACGCGCTGCCGATTGCGCCACAAGAGCAGGGAATCTGTTATCTGCAGCTATGTCAAAAATATACTATTTCTGTAGATATGAAAAAAAAACTTGATCCTTGGCTAGACATGGCCAAAACGTCTTCGCTCCTACCGCCACAAATGCTCGTCATCGGTTTTTGCTGATATGTCAAGAATATATTATTTCGGCAGATTTGAAAATAAAACTTGTTCCATGACTCTATATGGACAATAAGTTTTCGCACCTGGGTGGGTTCGAATCACCCACCTTTCGGTCAACAACCGAACGTGCTGCCCATTGCGCCACAAGAGCAGGGAATATGTTATCTACAGCTATGTCAAAAATATATTATTTCTGTAGATATGAAAATAAAACTTGATCCTTGACTAGATATGGCCAAAACGTCTTCGATCCTGCCGCCACAAGGGCTCTACATCGGTTTTTGCTGCTATGTCAAAAATATACTATTTCTGTAGATATGAAAATAAAACTGGATCCTTGACTAGACATGGTCAAAACGTCTTCGCTTCTACCGCCACAAATGCTCGACATCGGTTTTTGCTGCAATGTCAAAAATATATTATTTCGGCAGATTTGAAAACAAAACTTGATCCTTGACTCGACATATATAAAATGAATTCGCTATTGGGTGGGTTCGAACCACCGACCTTTCGGTTAACAGCCGAACGCGCTGCCGATTGTGCCACAAGAGCACGTAATGTGTTATCTACAGCTATGTCAAAAATATACTATTTCTGTAGATATGAAAATAAACTGGATCCTTGACTAGACATGGCCAAAACGCCTTCGCTCCTACCGCCACAAATGCTCATCATCGGTTTTTGCTGCTATGTCAAGAATATATTATTTCGGCAGATTTGAAAACAAAACTTGATCCTTAACTCGATATATATAAAATGAATACGCTCCTGGGTGGGTTCGAATCACCGACCTTTCGGTTAACAGCCGATCGCGCTGCCGATTGCGCCACAAGAGCACGTAATGTGTTATCTACAGCTATGTCAAAAATATACTATTTCTGTAGATATGAAAATAAACTGGATCCTTGACTAGACATGGCCAAAACGCCTTCGCTCCTACCGCCACAAATGCTCATCATCGGTTTTTGCTGCTATGTCAAGAATATATTATTTCGGCAGATTTGAAAACAAAACTTGATCCTTAACTCGATATATATAAAATGAATACGCTCCTGGGTGGGTTCGAACCACCGACCTTTCGGTTAACAGCCGAACGCGCTGCCGATTGCGCCACAAGAACAGGGAATCTGTTATCTGCAGCAATATCAAAAATATACTATTTCGGTATATTTTAAAATAAAACTTGATCCTTGACGAGGCATGGCCAAAACGTCTTTGCTCCTACCGCCACAAATGCTCAACATCGGTTTTTGCTGCTATGTCAAAAATATAATAAATATAATATTTTGGCAGATTTGAAAACAAAACTTGATCCTTGACTCGACATTTATAAAATGAATTCGCACCTGGGTGGGTTCGAATCACCCACCTTTCGGTCAACAACCGAACGTGCTGCCCATTGCGCCACAAGAGCAGGGAATATGTTATCTACAGCTATGTCAAAAATATATTATTTCTGTAGATATGAAAATAAAACTTGATCCTTGACTAGATATGGCCAAAACGTCTTCGATCCTGCCGCCACAAGGGCTCTACATCGGTTTTTGCTGCTATGTCAAAAATATACTATTTCTGTAGATATGAAAATAAAACTGGATCCTTGACTAGACATGGTCAAAACGTCTTCGCTTCTACCGCCACAAATGCTCGACATCGGTTTTTGCTGCAATGTCAAAAATATATTATTTCGGCAGATTTGAAAACAAAACTTGATCCTTGACTCGACATATATAAAATGAATACGCTCCTGGGTGGGTTCGAATCACCGACCTTTCGGTTAACAGCCGATCGCGCTGCCGATTGCGCCACAAGAGCACGTAATGTGTTATCTACAGCTATGTCAAAAATATACTATTTCCGTAGATATGAAAAAAAAACTTGATCCTTATCTAGACATGGCCAAAACGTCTTCGCACCTACCGCCACAAATGCTCGTCATCGGTTTTTGCTGCTATGTCAAAAATATACTATTTCTGTAGATATAAAAATAAAACTTGATCCATGACTCTAGGTGGACAAAATGAATTCGCTATTGGGTGGGTTCGAACCACCGACCTTTCGGTTAACAGCCGAACGCGCTGCCGATTGTGCCACAAGAGCACGTAATGTGTTATCTACAGCTATGTCAAAAATATACTATTTCTGTAGATATGAAAATAAACTGGATCCTTGACTAGACATGGCCAAAACGCCTTCGCTCCTACCGCCACAAATGCTCATCATCGGTTTTTGCTGCTATGTCAAGAATATATTATTTCGGCAGATTTGAAAACAAAACTTGATCCTTAACTCGATATATATAAAATGAATACGCTCCTGGGTGGGTTCGAATCACCGACCTTTCGGTTAACAGCCGATCGCGCTGCCGATTGCGCCACAAGAGCACGTAATGTGTTATCTACAGCTATGTCAAAAATATACTATTTCTGTAGATATGAAAATAAACTGGATCCTTGACTAGACATGGCCAAAACGCCTTCGCTCCTACCGCCACAAATGCTCATCATCGGTTTTTGCTGCTATGTCAAGAATATATTATTTCGGCAGATTTGAAAACAAAACTTGATCCTTAACTCGATATATATAAAATGAATACGCTCCTGGGTGGGTTCGAACCACCGACCTTTCGGTTAACAGCCGAACGCGCTGCCGATTGCGCCACAAGAACAGGGAATCTGTTATCTGCAGCAATATCAAAAATATACTATTTCGGTATATTTAAAATAAAACTTGATCCTTGACGAGGCATGGCCAAAACGTCTTTGCTCCTACCGCCACAAATGCTCAACATCGGTTTTTGCTGCTATGTCAAAAATATAATAAATATAATATTTTGGCAGATTTGAAAACAAAACTTGATCCTTGACTCGACATTTATAAAATGAATTCGCACCTGGGTGGGTTCGAATCACCCACCTTTCGGTCAACAACCGAACGTGCTGCCCATTGCGCCACAAGAGCAGGGAATATGTTATCTACAGCTATGTCAAAAATATATTATTTCTGTAGATATGAAAATAAAACTTGATCCTTGACTAGATATGGCCAAAACGTCTTCGATCCTGCCGCCACAAGGGCTCTACATCGGTTTTTGCTGCTATGTCAAAAATATATTATTTCGGCAGATTGAAAATAATACTTGATCCTTGACTCGACATTTATAAAATGAATTCGCTCCTGGGTGGGTTCGAACCAACCTTTCGGTTAACAGCCGAACGCGCTGCCGATTGCGCCACAAGAGCAGGGAATCTGTTATCTGCAGCTATGTCAAAAATATACTATTTCTGTAGAAATGAAAAAAAACTTGATCCTAGACTAGACATGGCCAAAACGTCTTCGTTCCTGCCGCCACAAGGGCTCGACATCGGTTTTTGTTGCTATGTCAAAAATATATTATTTCTTCAGATTTGAAAATAAAACTTGTTCCATGACTCTACATGGACAAAATGTTTTCGCTCCTGTGTGGGTTCGAACCACCGACCTTTCGGTTAAGAGACGAACGCGCTGCCGATTGCGCCACAACAGCACGGGATCGATCTGCAGCTACGTCAAAAATATACTATTTCTGTAGATATGAAAATAAAACTTGATCCTTGACTAGACATGGCCAAAACGTCTTCCCTCCTACCGCCACAAATGCTCGACATTTTGCTGCTATGTCAAAAATATATTATTTCGGCAGATTTGAAAACAAAACTTGATCCTTGACTCGACATATATAAAATGAATACGCTCCTGGGTGGGTTCGATCCACCGACCTTTCGGTTAACAGCCGAACGCGCTACCGATTGCGCCACAAGAGCACGTAATGTGTTATCTACAGCTGTGTCAAAAATATACTACTTCTGTAGATATGAAAATAAAACATGATCCTTGACTAGAAATGGCCAAAACGTCTTCGCTCCTACCGCCACAAATGCTCGACATCGGTTTTTTGCTGATATGTCAAGAATATATTATTTCGGCAGATTTGAAAATAAAACTTGATCCTTGACTCGACATTTATAAAATGAATTCGCTCCTGCACACAGAAAACGATGTGACACGGGATGTCACAATTTGATGTCACAATAATGTACCGATTTTACTTCGGTACATATGTGTTCCACCCCATGTCACAATTTATGTTCCAAAAAATTGTGACCTCCAGTGAAACAGAAATGTGACGCGCCATGTCACAATTTTCGAGCGGTGGAGGGCAGCGTATCCCAGCAAAAATGTGACATTGCATGTCACAATTAGGCGGCAGCACATAAATTGTGACATGCTCCCACCGTTAGCTCCGCCCCTTTTGCTCTCCCTCCCCCTTCATCCATTCTTCGAATTAGTGATTCATTTACTATTATGCATGCCACTGGCATTTAATAACAAGAAGAATTATTCATTAAGTTAGTGAGACCTTCAAAAGATTACAGTAACAACTCAACACATTCACAAGGAAACAGTAACAACTAACACACTTACAAGATAACCGCGCCGAGTTAAATGAATTTGGGCTACTTAATCATGATAAAATTGAGTTACTGGTCATAAAACGACAAGAATTAATACATTCTGTAAAGACTGTTTTTCTTAGAAGGATATGTCTATGTTACCAGTTACTTTCTGAATGAATCTTGGAAATAAAAATTCGATAGTTCTAAAATGAAAGAAACGTATAGCATGAAAGCAAGTTAAAAAATGAAACAATCTTTTACTAAGATGAAAGAATGTTCTCAAGTGAAATAAACTCAAGTAAAAGAAAATTTTCAGATGTAAGAGTCAACAAAAAAATGTGATCTAATGAGATCAGACTGGCCTCTATTCGGCCATAATGGCCTCCAACTTGCGGTAGATGAGCCCTGCATCTCTTGACATGGGCTCCGGAATGCCGAGCAGATTCGCAAGAAGGGACAGCTCTTGTTTCACTTCGTGTGGGTACTCGAGGTCGAACAACCAGAAGCAAGCGAGGTAGGAGAGAAGCGCATGGGCAAGGTCTCCAGAACCCGCCATGCTTGAAATCGTCCGAACTCAGATGAGCAAAAGCGGCAGTGATATTGATTTTCTCCAAGGTGTGACTGTTGACAATGCCGTTTTAAGTGGGCCAATGTAGGAAGCTCCTCCTCGCAGACGTCCGCTGGACAACGCATCGTTAAGATTCTAAACTGTAATTTGTTGTTTTCCTTTTTCATTAGATATTAACATTCAATGTTATCTTTCTATGTGCTCTTTCTTTCTATAGTTCTTGCAGCCTTGTATTCCTTTTTTCGTCTAAAACTTTCTTCCATAACTATATTGTTTTCTCTTAATAATGAATTTTTTTTCTGTATGAATATTCTTAAGCATATAACATGCTTAACAAATATTGGATATTGTAACGTAATTAAAAACCAACTTTGTAACAGAAAAATACAAATCACACGTTTGCATTTGTGCAATTCGTTAATTCTCAATTCGTTGTAACCAGTGGGTTGTGTTACAGTAGTTCATAGTAAACAAAAGAGTTGCCCAGAAAAAAATACTTTGTAAAAACTTTCAAATAACACTCTTACAATGGAGCGATTCGCTTATTTTCAATCAGTTGTAACTACTGGTTGGGTTACGGTAGTTTATAGTAAACATAAAGGTGCCCAGAAAAATCCACTCAAAAAACTTACTCTTTTGAATAGGAACGCAATCGCTTATTCTCAATTACTTCAAGGAATTTACTTGCACAGACACATACAGAACAGATTGGGATACGGTACCTTTAAGAAATTAAACTTGTCCAGAAATTTATCACTTTCCATTTAAAATAAATCATTGGTACGGATTCGCGAATTAATTCGCTCAAATTTCGTAAGGTTACGGTTCTGGGCAACTCTCCTGAAAATCAAGAACAGTTTCCCAGAAATGGGAGAAAATAAATACCTTTGAATATAATTTAAAAGTCAAAAGATATAAGCTTACATTCTCTAAACTTAGCGTAACTTCGCTAATCAATAGCAACTACAGCTTCGATAATTGTAATTGTAAGTCACATAAAGCACTTACAAAAGCATCTCAAGGTTTCAAGTAACTTTTCACTTGCACCAACAGTATTCCAATACTCGATAAGTTTAAGGACGAGAGTACGGTATGTTAAATATTTAAAAAAAATAAGTTAAATCATATCCCACCTTGCTGCAAATGTCGCACCGGAACGGCTTCCGATCAGTGTGGTTGACGGCGTGTTGTTGGAGACCTGGAAAAAACTTACATTTGGAAATATTTCAGTTCAGAATATACAATGGTAATCCTGTATAAAATGTTGAGCAAAAAAGAAGCATTAATTATTCGTCGTACCAAAATTTATTTTCTTTTTTTAAAATATACACATCGAGTTGGGTTACGGTACTTCTTAGAAAAGAAAAGAAAGAAACAAGAAAAGAACAGTTTCGCTTATTTTAAATAAGTTATACAGAGCTGGTTTGATTACGGTTTTTTTTCTGGAAAACAAAAGAAACTTGCCCAGAAATTGAATTAACTACATAACCGATAGGGTATAAAAAGGTATTGTCGATTTCACAGAATAATTCCTAATTTTGGGCATCATCCTGAGGGACAGATGGGCAGAAACAGCTAACAAACCTTGCTAATATTTAGGATCATCGACAGTGGCTTCTATTCCCTGATAATAACAACTACAAATTTCTAACCACGTTACCCTAGAATTGAAGACTAGACAATGTATATAAACATAACGAACCTTCGCAAGTCTGCGGCAGCTTCAGATGGCAGAAGCGCGGTCTGCGCGGAGATGCGATGTCTTCCAGCTCCGGTAGGAAGTCAGGGGAAGAGTGCGTACCGATTTTCTAAACAACGCATTATTTATATTTAAAATCTTTTGAATTGTATTATCCTGCTTTCAAAGTTAAGAAAAATAATAAACGTGGAATAGGTAATAACAAATGAACAAGGAAAAAAATGTTCGGAACAAACTTTTCAATGTGTGGGAAAATGAGTTTTTTGTACTCTTAAAGAACAATAAACGAACGAAACTTATTTAAAAGTCAAAGTTGTTAGACGAGTCTGAAAAGTTATCGTACCTGGACAAAAATGCAGCAGCTTAAGCGTTGAAGCTGCGCGGTGCGCGGTTGTTGGGTGGATTGGGCAAGAGAAATACTGAAAATATAAAATTGCTGAAATAAGTATACGAATTTCAACATGAAATATAAACGATAGTTAATGTACCAATAAAGAGAAAACACATTAAATATTTAAATTCGTTGGGAAGAATGGCAGCATCAATTAACAGATGTATCAACTTATGAAGAAAAGAATTAAAAGCAAACCACGCTCGGATGTCGAAAGAATTTGATCTTGCTGCGCGCGCCGACACGCTGTCTAGTTCCAGCAATCGCAGACAAGAAGGGCTAGCCTGATAATAAAAGAACAACGTTGCATATTCAGCATATTTAATAATGTTAATTTTATCACTCATTCGTGAGAAAAGAAGACAAAAGTGCTAACAATAAGGAAATAAAAACTGCAATTGAAACTTGCAAGAATAACCATTAACAAATCAGCTTTTTCATATCAATAGCGGGATGAATGAGTTAAACTTTTCAATTACTTACTATTAGAAGTTGAGTCTCCAGTTGTTGATCGAGAGCACAAAGAGCAGCTTGGCTAACTACGCGGCCCGGGGACTCTCGCTTTCTAACTGAAACAAAAGAGCAGAATCGCTACGCTTACACGTTATAAATGTCATATCAAAAAGCGATTCAATATTACAAACATGAAATAAAAAAAGGATAAGTTTTAAGTGTTTGTTAACCCGAGATTTTCTTCCGAAAATTAAACGTTCCGTTCAAATGATGATTCCGAATATTTTTTTAAACATGGTCGAAAGTGGTACAATGTCACATTTTCTGTTCTCGCATCGCCTCGTCCCTCCTTGCCACCAAAATGTGACATCCGTTGTCACAATTCTCTTCGGCGGCCGCTTGCGTGTCACATTTTTGGTCACAATTTTGGATGGAACATTAATTGTGCGTCACATTTTTTTCTGTGTGTGGGTGGGTTCGAACCAACCTTTCGGTTAACAGCCGAACGCGCTGCCGATTGCGCCACAAGAGCAGGGAATCTGTTATCTGCAGCTATGTCAAAAATATACTATTTCTGTAGATATGAAAAAAAAACTTGATCCTTGGCTAGACATGGCCAAAACGTCTTCGCTCCTACCGCCACAAATGCTCGTCATTGGTTTTTGCTGATATGTCAAGAATATATTATTTCGGCAGATTTGAAAATAAAACTTGTTCCATGACTCTATATGGACAATAAGTTTTCGCTCCTGGGTGAGTTCGAACCACCGACCTTTCGGTTAACAGACGAACGCGCTGCCGATTGCGCCAAAAGAGCACGGAATGTGTTATCTGCAGCTACGTCAAAAATACACTATTTCTGTAGATATTGAAACAGTACTTGATCCTTGACTAGATATGGCCAAAACGTCTTCGTTCCTGCCGCCACAAGGGCTCGACATCGGTTTTTGCTGCAATGTCAAAAATATATTATTTCGGCAGATTTGAAAACAAAACTTGATCCTTGACTCGACATATATAAAATGAATACGCTCCTGGGTGGGTTCGAATCACCGACCTTTCGGTTAACAGCCGATCGCGCTGCCGATTGCGCCACAAGAGCACGTAATGTGTTATCTACAGCTATGTCAAAAATATACTATTTCCGTAGATATGAAAAAAAAACTTGATCCTTATCTAGACATGGCCAAAACGTCTTCGCACCTACCGCCACAAATGCTCGTCATCGGTTTTTGCTGCTATGTCAAAAATATACTATTTCTGTAGATATAAAAATAAAACTTGATCCATGACTCTAGGTGGACAAAATGAATTCGCTATTGGGTGGGTTCGAACCACCGACCTTTCGGTTAACAGCCGAACACGCTGCCGATTGCGCCACAAGAGCACGTAATGTGTTATCTACAGCTATGTCAAAAATATACTATTTCTGTAGATATGAAAATAAACTGGATCCTTGACTAGACATGGCCAAAACGCCTTCGCTCCTACCGCCACAAATGCTCATCATCGGTTTTTGCTGCTATGTCAAGAATATATTATTTCGGCAGATTTGAAAACAAAACTTGATCCTTAACTCGATATATATAAAATGAATACGCTCCTGGGTGGGTTCGAACCACCGACCTTTCGGTTAACAGCCGAACGCGCTGCCGATTGCGCCACAAGAGCAGGGAATCTGTTATCTGCAGCAATATCAAAAATATACTATTTCGGTATATTTTAAAATAAAACTTGATCCTTGACGAGGCATGGCCAAAACGTCTTTGCTCCTACCGCCACAAATGCTCAAAATCGGTTTTTGCTGCTATGTCAAAAATATAATAAATATAATATTTTGGCAGATTTGAAAACAAAACTTGATCCTTGACTCGACATTTATAAAATGAATTCGCACCTGGGTGGGTTCGAATCACCCACCTTTCGGTCAACAACCGAACGTGCTGCCCATTGCGCCACAAGAGCAGGGAATATGTTATCTACAGCTATGTCAAAAATATATTATTTCTGTAGATATGAAAATAAAACTTGATCCTTGACTAGATATGGCCAAAACGTCTTCGATCCTGCCGCCACAAGGGCTCTACATCGGTTTTGCTGCTATGTCAAAATATATTATTTCTTCAGATTTGAAAATAAAACTTGTTCCATGACTCTACATGGACAAAATGTTTTCGCTCCTGTGTGGGTTCGAACCACCGACCTTTCGGTTAACAGACGAACGCGCTGCCGATTGCGCCACAACAGCACGGGATCGATCTGCAGCTACGTCAAAAATATACTATTTCTGTAGATATGAAAATAAAACTTGATCCTTGACTAGACATGGCCAAAACGTCTTCCCTCCTACCGCCACAAATGCTCGACATTTTGCTGCTATGTCAAAAATATATTATTTCGGCAGATTTGAAAACAAAACTTGATCCTTGACTCGACATATATAAAATGAATACGCTCTTGGGTGGGTTCGATCCACCGACCTTTCGGTTAACAGCCGAACGCGCTACCGATTGCGCCACAAGAGCACGTAATGTGTTATCTACAGCTGTGTCAAAAATATACTACTTCTGTAGATATGAAAATAAAACATGATCCTTGACTAGAAATGGCCAAAACGTCTTCGCTCCTGCCGCCACAAGGCTCGACATCGGTTTTTGCTGCTATGTCAAAAATATACTATTTCTGTAGATATGAAAATAAAACTTGATCCTTGACTAGACATAGCCAAAACGTCTTCCCTCCTACCGCCACAAATGCTCGACATTTTGCTGCTATGTCAAAAATATTTATTTCGGCAGATTTGAAAACAAAACTTGATCCTTGACTCGACATATATAAAATGAATACGCTCCTGGGTGGGTTCGATCCACCGACCTTTCGGTTAACAGCCGAACGCGCAGCCGATTGCGCCACAAGAGCACGTAATGTGTTATCTACAGCTGTGTCAAAAATATACTATTTCTGTAGATATGAAAATAAAACTTGATCATTGGCTAGACATATCCAAAACGTCTTCGCTCCTACCGCCACAAATGCTCGCCATCGGGTTTTGCTGATATGTCAAGAATATATTATTTCGGCAGATTTGAAAATAAAACTTGTTTCATGACTCTACATGGACAAAAAGTTTTCGCTCCTGGGTGGGTTCGAACCACCGACCTTTCGGTTAACAGCCAAACGCGCTGCCGATTGCGCCACAAGAGCACGTAATGTGTTATCTCTTCTGTAGATATGAAAATAAAACTGGATCCTTGACTAGACATGATCCAAACGTCTTCGCTTCTACCGCCACAAATGCTCGACATCGGTTTTTGCTGCAATGTCAAAAATATATTATTTCGGCAGATTTGAAACAAAACTTGATCCTTGACTCGACATATATAAAATGAATACGCTCCTGGGTGGGTTCGAACCACCGACCTTTCGGTTAAAAGCCGAACGCGCTGCCGATTGCGTCACAAGAGCACGTAATGTGTTATCTACAGCTATGTCAAAAATATACTATTTCTGTAGATATGAAAATAAAACTTGATCCTTGGCTAGACATGGCCAAAACGTCTTCCCTCCTACCGCCACAAATGCTCGACATCGGTTTTTGCTGATATGTCAAGAATATATTATTTCGGCAGATTTGAAAATAAAACTTGTTCCATGACTCTACATGGACAAAAAGTTTTCGCTCCTGGGTGGGTTCGAACCACCGACCTTTCAGTTAACAGCCGAACGCGCTGCCGATTGTGCCACAAGAGCACGTAATATGTTATCTACAGCTGTGACAAAAATATACTATTTCTGTAGATATGAAAATAAAACTGGATCCTTGACTAGACATGGCCAAAACGTCTTCGCTCCTGCGGCCACAAGTGCTCGACATCGGTTTTTGCTGCTATGTCAAGAATATATTATTTCGGCAGATTTGAAAATAAAACTTGTTAAATGACTCGACATATATAAAATGAATACGCTCCTGGGTGGGTTCGAACCACCGACCTTTCGGTTAACAGCCGAACGCGCTGCCGATTGCGCCACAAGAGCACGTAATGTGTTATCTCTTCTGTAGATATGAAAATAAAACTGGATCCTTGACTAGACATGGTCAAAACGTCTTCGCTTCTACCGCCACAAATGCTCGACATCGGTTTTTGCTGCAATGTCAAAATATATTATTTCGGCAGATTTGAAAACAAAACTTGATCCTTGACTCGACATATATAAAATGAATACGCTCCTGGGTGGGTTCGAACCACCGACCTTTCGGTTAAAAGCCGAACGCGCTGCCGATTGCGCCACAAGAGCACGTAATGTGTTATCTACAGCTATGTCAAAAATATACTATTTCTGTAGATATGAAAATAAAACTTGATCCTTGACTAGACATGGCCAAAACGTCTTCGCTCCTGCGGCCACAAGTGCTCGACATCGGTTTTTGCTGATATGTCAAGAATATATTATTTCGGCAGATTTGAAAATAAAACTTGTTCCATGACTCTACATGGACAAAAAGTTTTCGCTCCTGGGTGGGTTCGAACCACCGACCTTTCAGTTAACAGCCGAACGCGCTGCCGATTGTGCCACAAGAGCACGTAATATGTTATCTACAGCTGTGACAAAAATATACTATTTCTGTAGATATGAAAATAAAACTGGATCCTTGACTAGACATGGCCAAAACGTCTTCGCTCCTGCGGCCACAAGTGCTCGACATCGGTTTTTGCTGATATGTCAAGAATATATTATTTCGGCAGATTTGAAAATAAAACTTGTTAAATGACTCGACATATATAAAATGAATACGCTCCTGGGTGGGTTCGAACCACCGACCTTTCGGTTAACAGCCGAACGCGCTGCCGATTGCGCCACAAGAGCACGTAATGTGTTATCTACAGCTATGTCAAAAATATACTATTTCTGTAGATATGAAAATAAAACTTGATCATTGGCTAGACATATCCAAAACGTCTTCGCTCCTACCGCCACAAAAGCTCGACATCGGTTTTGCTGATATGTCAAGAATATATTATTTCGGCAGATTTGAAAATAAAACTTGTTTCATGACTCTACATGGACAAAAAGTTTTCGCTCCTGGGTGGGTTCGAACCACCGACCTTTCGGTTAACAGCCAACGCGCTGCCGATTGTGCCACAAGAGCACGTAATGTGTTATCTACAGCTGTGTCAAAAATATACTATTTCTGTAGATATGAAAATAAAACTCTATCCTTGACTAGACATGGTCCAAAACGTCTTCGCTTCTACCGCCACAAATGCTCGACATCGGTTTTTGCTGCAATGTCAAAAATATATTATTTCGGCAGATTTGAAAACAAAACTTGATCCTTGACTCGACATATATAAAATGAATACGCTCCTGGGTGGGTTCGAACCACCGACCTTTCGGTTAAAAGCCGAACGCGCTGCCGATTGCGCCACAAGAGCACGTAATGTGTTATCTACAGCTATGTCAAAAATATTCTATTTCTGTAGATATGAAAATAAAACTTGATCCTTGGCTAGACATGGCCAAAACGTCTTCGCTCCTACCGCCACAAATGCTCGACATCGGTTTTTGCTGATATGTCAAGAATATATTATTTCGGCAGATTTGAAAATAAAACTTGTTTCATGACTCTACATGGACAAAAAGTTTTCGCTCCTGGGTGGGTTCGAACCACCGACCTTTCGGTTAACAGCCAAACGCGCTGCCGATTGTGCCACAAGAGCACGTAATGTGTTATCTACAGCTGTGTCAAAAATATACTATTTCTGTAGATATGAAAATAAAACTTGATCCTTGGCTAGATATGGCCAAAACGTCTTCGCTCCTACCGCCACAAATGCTCGACATCGGTTTTTGCTGATATGTCAAGAATATATTATTTCGGCAGATTTGAAAATAAAACTTGTTCCATGACTCTACATGGACAAAAAGTTTTCGCTTCCTGGGTGGGTTCGAACCACCGACCTTTCGGTTAACAGCCGAACGCGCTGCCGATTGCGCCACAAGAGCACGTAATGTGTCATCTACAGCTATGTCAAAAATATACCATTTCTGTAGATATGAAAATAAAACTTGATCCTTGGCTAGACATGGCCAAAACGTCTTCGCTTCTACCGCCACAAATGCTCGACATCGGTTTTTGCTGCAATGTCAAAAATATATTATTTCGGCAGATTTGAAAACAAAACTTCATCCTTGACTCGACATATATAAAATGAATACGCTCCTGGGTGGGTTCGAACCACCGACCTTTCGGTTAACAGCCGATCGCGCTGCCGATTGCGCCACAAGAGCACGTAATGTGTTATCTACAGCTATGTCAAAAATATACTATTTCTGTAGATATGAAAATAAAACTTGATCCTTGGCTAGACATGGCCAAAACGTCTTCCCTCCTACCGCCACAAATGCTCGACATCGGTTTTTGCTGATATGTCAAGAATATATTATTTCGGCAGATTTGAAATAAAACTTGTTAAATGACTCGACATATATAAAATGAATTCGCTCCTGGGTGGGTTCGAACCACCGCCTTTCGGTTAACAGCCGAACGCGCTGCCGATTGCGCCACAAGAGCACGTAATGTGTTATCTACAGCTATGTCAAAAATATACTATTTCTGTAGATATGAAAATAAAACTTGATCATTGGCTAGACATGGCCAAAACGTCTTCGCTCCTACCGCCACAAATGCTCGACATCGGGTTTTGCTGATATGTCAAGAATATATTATTTCGGCAGATTTGAAAATAAAACTTGTTTCATGACTCTACATGGACAAAAAGTTTTCGCTCCTGGGTGGGTTCGAACCACCGACCTTTCGGTTAACAGCCAAACGCGCTGCCGATTGTGCCACAAGAGCACGTAATGTGTTATCTACAGCTGTGTCAAAAATATACTATTTCTGTAGATATGAAAATAAAACTTGATCCTTGGCTAGATATGGCCAAAACGTCTTCGCTCCTACCGCCACAAATGCTCGACATCGGTTTTTGCTGATATGTCAAGAATATATTATTTCGGCAGATTTGAAAATAAAACTTGTTCATGACTCTACATGGACAAAAAGTTTTCGCTTCTGGGTGGGTTCGAACCACCGACCTTTCGGTTAACAGCCGAACGCGCTGCCGATTGCGCCACAAGAGCACGTAATGTGTCATCTACAGCTATGTCAAAAATATACCATTTCTGTAGATATGAAAATAAAACTTGATCCTTGGCTAGACATGGCCAAAACGTCTTCGCTTCTACTACCGCAACATGCTCGACATCGTTTTTTGCTGCAATGTCAAAAATATATTATTTCGGCAGATTTGAAAACAAAACTTCATCCTTGACTCGACATATATAAAATGAATACGCTCCTGGGTGGGTTCGAACCACCGACCTTTCGGTTAACAGCCGATCGCGCTGCCGATTGCGCCACAAGAGCACGTAATGTGTTATCTACAGCTATGTCAAAAATATACTATTTCTGTAGATATGAAAATAAAACTTGATCCTTGGCTAGACATGGCCAAAACGTCTTCCCTCCTACCGCCACAAATGCTCGACATCGGTTTTTGCTGATATGTCAAGAATATATTATTTCGGCAGATTTGAAAATAAAACTTGTTAATGACTCGACATATATAAAATGAATTCGCTCCTGGGTGGGTTCGAACCACCGCCCTTTCGGTTAACAGCCGAACGCGCTGCCGATTGCGCCACAAGAGCACGTAATGTGTTATCTACAGCTATGTCAAAAATATACTATTTCTGTAGATATGAAAATAAAACTTGATCATTGGCTAGACATGGCCAAAACGTCTTCGCTCCTACCGCCACAAATGCTCGACATCGGGTTTTTGCTGATATGTCAAGAATATATTATTTCGGCAGATTTGAAAATAAAACTTGTTTCATGACTCTACATGGACAAAAAGTTTTCGCTCCTGGGTGGGTTCGAACCACCGACCTTTCGGTTAACAGCCAACGCGCTGCCGATTGTGCCACAAGAGCACGTAATGTGTTATCTACAGCTGTGTCAAAAATATACTATTTCTGTAGATATGAAAATAAAACTTGATCCTTGGCTAGATATGGCCAAAACGTCTTCGCTCCTACCGCCACAAATGCTCGACATCGGTTTTTGCTGATATGTCAAGAATATATTATTTCGGCAGATTTGAAAATAAAACTTGTTCCATGACTCTACATGGACAAAAAGTTTTCGCTTCTGGGTGGGTTCGAACCACCGACCTTTCGGTTAACAGCCGAACGCGCTGCCGATTGCGCCACAAGAGCACGTAATGTGTCATCTACAGCTATGTCAAAAATATACATTTCTGTAGATATGAAAATAAAACTTGATCCTTGGCTAGACATGGCAAAACGTCTTCGCTTCTACCGCCACAAATGCTCTCCATCGGTTTTTTGCTGCAATGTCAAAAATATATTATTTCGGCAGATTTGAAAACAAAACTTCATCCTTGACTCGACATATATAAAATGAATACGCTCCTGGGTGGGTTCGAACCACCGACCTTTCGGTTAACAGCCGATCGCGCTGCCGATTGCGCCACAAGAGCACGTAATGTGTTATCTACAGCTATGTCAAAAATATACTATTTCTGTAGATATGAAAATAAAACTTGATCCTTGGCTAGACATGGCCAAAACGTCTTCCCTCCTACCGCCACAAATGCTCGACATCGGTTTTTGCTGATATGTCAAGAATATATTATTTCGGCAGATTTGAAAATAAAACTTGTTCCATGACTCTACATGGACAAAAAGTTTTCGCTCCTGGGTGGGTTCGAACCACCGACCTTTCGGTTAACAGCCAAACGCGCTGCCGATTGCGCCACAATAGCACGTAATGTGTTTATCTCTTCTGTAGATATGAAAAATAAAACTGGATCCTTGACTAGACATGATCAAAACGTCTTCGCTTCTACCGCCACAAATGCTCGACATCGGTTTTTTGCTGCAATGTCAAAATATATTATTTCGGCAGATTTGAAAACAAAACTTGATCCTTGACTCGACATATATAAAATGAATACGCTCCTGGGTGGGTTCGAACCACCGACCTTTCGGTTAAAAGCCGAACGCGCTGCCGATTGCGTCACAAGAGCACGTAATGTGTTATCTACAGCTATGTCAAAAATATACTATTTCTGTAGATATGAAAATAAAACTTGATCCTTGGCTAGACATCGCCAAAACGTCTTCCCTCCTACCGCCACAAATGCTCGACATCGGTTTTTGCTGATATGTCAAGAATATATTATTTCGGCAGATTTGAAAACAAAACTTGATCCTTGACTCGACATATATAAAATGAATACGCTCCTGGGTGGGTTCGAACCACCGACCTTTCGGTTAACAGCCGAACGCGCTGCCGATTGCGCCACAAGAGCACGTAATGTGTTATCTCTTCTGTAGATATGAAAATAAAACTGGATCCTTATCTAGACATGGCCAAAACGTCTTCGCACCTACCGCCACAAATGCTCGTCATCGGTTTTTGCTGCTATGTCAAAATATACTATTTCTGTAGATATAAAAATAAAACTTGATCCATGACTCTAGGTGGACAAAATGAATTCGCTATTGGTGGGTTCGAACCACCGACCTTTCGGTTAAAAGCCGAACGCGCTGCCGATTGCGCCACAAGAGCACGTAATGTGTTATCTACAGCTATGTCAAAAATATACTATTTCTGTAGATATGAAAATAAAACTTGATCCTTGACTAGACATGGCCAAAACGTCTTCGCTCCTGCGGCCACAAGTGCTCGACATCGGTTTTTGCTGATATGTCAAGATATATTATTTCGGCAGATTTGAAAATAAAACTTGTTCCATGACTCTACATGGACAAAAAGTTTTCGCTCCTGGGTGGGTTCGAACCACCGACCTTTCAGTTAACAGCCGAACGCGCTGCCGATTGTGCCACAAGAGCACGTAATATGTTATCTACAGCTGTGACAAAAATATACTATTTCTGTAGATATGAAAATAAAACTGGATCCTGACTAGACATGGCCAAAACGTCTTCGCTCCTGCGGCCACAAGTGCTCGACATCGGTTTTTGCTGCAATGTCAAAAATATATTATTTCGGCAGATTTGAAAACAAAACTTGATCCTTGACTCGACATATATAAAATGAATACGCTCCTGGGTGGGTTCGAACCACCGACCTTTCGGTTAAAAGCCGAACGCGCTGCCGATTGCGCCATAAGAGCACGTAATGTGTTATCTACAGCTATGTCAAAAATATACTATTTCTGTAGATATGAAAATAAAACTTGATCCTTGGCTAGACATGGCCAAAACGTCTTCCCTCCTACCGCCACAAATGCTCGACATCGGTTTTTGCTGCAATGTCAAAAATATATTATTTCGGCAGATTTGAAAACAAAACTTGATCCTTGACTCGACATATATAAAATGAATACGCTCCTGGGTGGGTTCGAATCACCGACCTTTCAGTTAACAGCCGAACGCGCTGCCGATTGTGCCACAAGAGCACGTAATATGTTATCTACAGCTGTGACAAAAATATACTATTTCTGTAGATATGAAAATAAAACTGGATCCTTGACTAGACATGGCCAAAACGTCTTCGCTCCTGCGGCCACAAGTGCTCGACATCGGTTTTTGCTGATATGTCAAGAATATATTATTTCGGCAGATTTGAAAATAAAACTTGTTAAATGACTCGACATATATAAAATGAATTCGCTCCTGGGTGGGTTCGAACCACCGACCTTTCGGTTAACAGCCGAAAGCGCTGCCGATTGCGCCACAAGAGCACGTAATGTGTTATCTACAGCTATGTCAAAAATATACTATTTCTGTAGATATGAAAATAAAACTTGATCATTGGCTAGACATATCCAAAACGTCTTCGCTCCTACCGCCACAAAAAGCTCGACATCGGGTTTTGCTGATATGTCAAGAATATATTATTTCGGCAGATTTGAAAATAAAACTTGTTTCATGACTCTACATGGACAAAAGTTTTCGCTCCTGGGTGGGTTCGAACCACCGACCTTTCGGTTAACAGCCAAACGCGCTGCCGATTGTGCCACAAGAGCACGTAATGTGTTATCTACAGCTGTGTCAAAAATATACTATTTCTGTAGATATGAAAATAAAACTCTATCCTTGACTAGACATGGTCAAAACGTCTTCGCTTCTACCGCCACAAATGCTCGACATCGGTTTTTGCTGCAATGTCAAAAATATATTATTTCGGCAGATTTGAAAACAAAACTTGATCCTTGACTCGACATATATAAAATGAATACGCTCCTGGGTGGGTTCGAACCACCGACCTTTCGGTTAAAAGCCGAACGCGCTGCCGATTGCGCCACAAGAGCACGTAATGTGTTATCTACAGCTATGTCAAAAATATACTATTTCTGTAGATATGAAAATAAAACTTGATCCTTGGCTAGACATGGCCAAAACGTCTTCCCTCCTACCGCCACAAATGCTCGACATCGGTTTTTGCTGATATGTCAAGAATATATTATTTCGGCAGATTTGAAAACAAAACTTGATCCATGACTCTACATGGACAAAAAGTTTTCGCTCCTGGGTGGGTTCGAACCACCGACTTTTCAGTTAACAGCCGAACGCGCTGCCGATTGTGCCACAAGAGCACGTAATATGTTATCTACAGCTGTGACAAAAAATACTATTTCTGTAGATATGAAAATAAAACTGGATCCTTGACTAGACATGGCCAAAACGTCTTCGCTCCTGCGGCCACAAGTGCTCGACATCGGTTTTTGCTGATATGTCAAGAATATATTATTTCGGCAGATTTGAAAATAAAACTTGTTAAATGACTCGACATATATAAAATGAATTCGCTCCTGGGTGGGTTCGAACCACCGACCTTTCGGTTAACAGCCGAACGCGCTGCCGATGCCACAAGAGCACGTAATGTGTTATCTACAGCTATGTCAAAAATATACTATTTCTGTAGATATGAAAATAAACTTGATCCTTGGCTAGACATGGCCAAAACGTCTTCCGTTATACCGCCACAAATGCTCGACATCGGTTTTTGCTGATATGTCAAGAATATATTATTTCGGCAGATTTGAAAACAAAACTTGATCCTTGACTCGACATATATAAAATGAATACGCTCCTGGGTGGGTTCGAACCACCGACCTTTCGGTTAACAGCCGAACGCGCTGCCGATTGCGCCACAAGAGCACGTAATGTGTTATCTACAGCTGTGTCAAAAATATACTACTTCTGTAGATATGAAAATAAGACATGATCCTTGACTAGAAATGGCCAAAACGTCTTCGCTCCTACCGCCACAAATGCTCGACATCGGTTTTTGCTGATATGTCAAGAATATATTATTTCGGCAGATTTGAAAATAAAACTTGTTAAATGACTCGACATATATAAAATGAATACGCTCCTGGGTGGGTTCGAACCACCGACCTTTCGGTTAACAGCCGAACGCGCTGCCGATTGCGCCACAAGAGCACGTAATGTGTTATCTACAGCTATGTCAAAAATATACTATTTCTGTAGATATGAAAATAAAACTTGATCATTGGCTAGACATGGCCAAAACGTCTTCGCTCCTACCGCCACAAATGCTCGACATCGGTTTTGCTGATATGTCAAGAATATATTATTTCGGCAGATTTGAAAATAAAACTTGTTTCATGACTCTACATGGACAAAAGTTTTCGCTCCTGGGTGGGTTCGAACCACCGACCTTTCGGTTAACAGCCAAACGCGCTGCCGATTGTGCCACAAGAGCACGTAATGTGTTATCTACAGCTGTGTCAAAAATATACTATTTCTGTAGATATGAAAATAAAACTCTATCCTTGACTAGACATGGTCAAAACGTCTTCGCTTCTCTACCGCCACAAATGCTCGACATCGGTTTTTTGCTGCAATGTCAAAATATATTATTTCGGCAGATTTGAAAACAAAACTTGATCCTTGACTCGACATATATAAATGAATACGCTCCTGGGTGGGTTCGAACCACCGACCTTTCGGTTAAAAGCCGAACGCGCTGCCGATTGCGCCATAAGAGCACGTAATGTGTTATCTACAGCTATGTCAAAAATATACTATTTCTGTAGATATGAAAATAAAACTTGATCCTTGGCTAGACATGGCCAAAACGTCTTCCCTCCTACGCCACAAATGCTCGACATCGGTTTTTGCTGATATGTCAAGAATATATTATTTCGGCAGATTTGAAAACAAAACTTGATCCATGACTCTACATGGACAAAAAGTTTTCGCTCCTGGGTGGGTTCGAATCACCGACCTTTCAGTTAACAGCCGAACGCGCTGCCGATTGTGCCACAAGAGCACGTAATATGTTATCTACAGCTGTGACAAAAATATACTATTTCTGTAGATATGAAAATAAAACTGGATCCTTGACTAGACATGGCCAAAACGTCTTCGCTCCTGCGGCCACAAGTGCTCGACATCGGTTTTTGCTGATATGTCAAGTCAATATATTATTTCGGCAGATTTGAAAATAAAACTTGTTAAATGACTCGACATATATAAAATGAATTCGCTCCTGGGTGGGTTCGAACCACCGACCTTTCGGTTAACAGCCGAACGCGCTGCCGATTGCGCCACAAGAGCACGTAATGTGTTATCTACAGCTATGTCAAAAATATACTATTTCTGTAGATATGAAAATAAAACTTGATCATTGGCTAGACATATCCAAAACGTCTTCGCTCCTACCGCCACAAAAGCTCGACATCGGGTTTTGCTGATATGTCAAGAATATATTATTTCGGCAGATTTGAAAATAAAACTTGTTTCATGACTCTACATGGACAAAAAGTTTTCGCTCCTGGGTGGGTTCGAACCACCGACCTTTCGGTTAACAGCCAAACGCGCTGCCGATTGTGCCACAAGAGCACGTAATGTGTTATCTACAGCTGTGTCAAAATATACTATTTCTGTAGATATGAAAATAAAACTCTATCCTTGACTAGACATGGCAAAACGTCTTCGCTTCTACCGCCACAAATGCTCGACATCGGTTTTTGCTGCAATGTCAAAAATATATTATTTCGGCAGATTTGAAAACAAAACTTGATCCTTGACTCGACATATATAAAATGAATACGCTCCTGGGTGGGTTCGAACCACCGACCTTTCGGTTAAAAGCCGAACGCGCTGCCGATTGCGCCACAAGAGCACGTAATGTGTTATCTACAGCTATGTCAAAAATATACTATTTCTGTAGATATGAAAATAAAACTTGATCCTTGGCTAGACATGGCCAAAACGTCTTCCCTCCTACCGCCACAAATGCTCGACATCGGTTTTTGCTGATATGTCAAGAATATATTATTTCGGCAGATTTGAAAACAAAACTTGATCCATGACTCTACATGGACAAAAAGTTTTCGCTCCTGGGTGGGTTCGAACCACCGACCTTTCAGTTAACAGCCGAACGCGCTGCCGATTGTGCCACAAGAGCACGTAATATGTTATCTACAGCTGTGACAAAAATATACTATTTCTGTAGATATGAAAATAAAACTGGATCCTTGACTAGACATGGCCAAAACGTCTTCGCTCCTGCGGCCACAAGTGCTCGACATCGGTTTTTGCTGATATGTCAAGAATATATTATTTCGGCAGATTTGAAAACAAAACTTGATCCTTGACTCGACATATATAAAATGAATACGCTCCTGGGTGGGTTCGAACCACCGACCTTTCGGTTAACAGCCGAACGCGCTGCCGATTGCGCCACAAGAGCACGTAATGTGTTATCTACAGCTGTGTCAAAAATATACTACTTCTGTAGATATGAAAATAAGACATGATCCTTGACTAGAAATGGCCAAAACGTCTTCGCTCCTACCGCCACAAATGCTCGACATCGGTTTTTGCTGATATGTCAAGAATATATTATTTCGGCAGATTTGAAAATAAAACTTGTTAAATGACTCGACATATATAAAATGAATACGCTCCTGGGTGGGTTCGAACCACCGACCTTTCGGTTAACAGCCGAACGCGCTGCCGATTGCGCCACAAGAGCACGTAATGTGTTATCTACAGCTATGTCAAAAATATACTATTTCTGTAGATATGAAAATAAAACTTGATCATTGGCTAGACATGGCCAAAACGTCTTCGCTCCTACCGCCACAAATGCTCGACATCGGGTTTTGCTGATATGTCAAGATATATTATTTAGGCAGATTTGAAAATAAAACTTGTTTCATGACTCTACATGGACAAAAAGTTTTCGCTCCTGGGTGGGTTCGAACCACCGACCTTTCGGTTAACAGCCAAACGCGCTGCCGATTGTGCCACAAGAGCACGTAATGTGTTATCTACAGCTGTGTCAAAAATATACTATTTCTGTAGATATGAAAATAAAACTTGATCCTTGGCTAGAATGGCCAAAACGTCTTCGCTCCTACCGCCACAAATGCTCGACATCGTTTTTGCTGATATGTCAAGAATATATTATTTCGGCAGATTTGAAAATAAAACTTGTTCCATGACTCTACATGGACAAAAAGTTTTCGCTCCTGGTGGGTTCGAACCACCGACCTTTCGGTTAACAGCCGAACGCGCTGCCGATTGCGCCACAAGAGCACGTAATGTGTCATCTACAGCTATGTCAAAAATATACCATTTCTGTAGATATGAAAATAAAACTTGATCCTTGGCTAGACATGGCCAAAACGTCTTCGCTCCTACCGCCACAAATGCTCGACATCGGTTTTTGCTGCAATGTCAAAATATATTATTTCGGCAGATTTGAAAACAAAACTTCATCCTTGACTCGACATATATAAAATGAATACGCTCCTGGGTGGGTTCGAACCACCGACCTTTCGGTTAACAGCCGAACGCGCTGCCGATTGCGCCACAAGAGCACGTAATGTGTTATCTACAGCTATGTCAAAAATATACTATTTTCTGTAGATATGAAAATAAAAATGGATCCTTGACTAGACATGGCCAAAACGTCTTCGCTCCTGCGCCACAAGTGCTCGACATCGGTTTTTTGCTGATATGTCAAGATATATTATTTCGGCAGATTTGAAAACAAAACTTGATCCTTGACTCGACATATATAAAATGAATACGCTCCTGGGTGGGTTCGAACCACCGACCTTTCGGTTAACAGCCGAACGCGCTGCCGATTGCGCCACAAGAGCACGTAATGTGTTATCTACAGCTGTGTCAAAAATATACTATTTCTGTAGATATGAAAATAAAACTGATCCTTGACTAGAAATGGCCAAAACGTCTTCGCTCCTACCGCCACAAATGCTCGACATCGGTTTTGCTGATATGTCAAGAATATATTATTTCGGCAGATTTGAAAATAAAAACTTGTTAATGACTCGACATATATAAAATGAATACGCTCCTGGGTGGGTTCGAACCACCGACCTTTCGGTTAACAGCCGAACGCGCTGCCGATTGCGCCACAAGAGCACGTAATGTGTTTTATCTACAGCTATGTCAAAATATACTATTTCTGTAGATATGAAAATAAAACTTGATCATTGGCTAGACATGGCCAAAACGTCTTCGCTCCTACCGCCACAAATGCTCGACATCGGTTTTTGCTGATATGTCAAGAATATATTATTTCGGCAGATTTGAAAATAAAACTTGTTCATGACTCTACATGGACAAAAGTTTTCGCTCCTGGGTGGGTTCGAACCACCGACCTTTCAGTTAACAGCCGAACGCGCTGCCGATTTGTGCCACAAGAGCACGTAATATGTTATCTACAGCTGTGTCAAAAATATACTATTTCTGTAGATATGAAAATAAAACTGGATCCTTGACTAGACATGGCCAAAACGTCCTTCGCTCCTGCGGCCACAAGTGCTCGACATCGGTTTTTGCTGATATGTCAAGAATATATTATTTCGGCAGATTTGAAAACAAAACTTGATCCTTGACTCGACATATATAAAATGAATACGCTCCTGGTGGGTTCGAACCACCGACCTTTCGGTTAACAGCCGAACGCGCTGCCGATTGCGCCACAAGAGCACGTAATGTGTTATCTACAGCTATGTCAAAAATATACTATTTCTGTAGATATGAAAATAAAACTTGATCCTTGGCTAGACATGGCCAAAACGTCTTCGCTCCTACGCCACAAATGCTCGACATCGGTTTTTGCTGATATGTCAAGATATATTATTTCGGCAGATTTGAAAATAAAACTTGTTAAATGACTCGACATATATAAAATGAATTCGCTCCTGGGTGGGTTCGAACCACCGACCTTTCGGTAACAGCCGAACGCGCTGCCGATTGCGCCACAAGAGCACGTAATGTGTTATCTACAGCTATGTCAAAAATATACTATTTCTGTAGATATGAAAATAAAACTTGATCCTTGGCTAGACATGGCCAAAACGTCGTCTTCGCTCCTACCGCCACAAATGCTCGACATCGGGTTTTTGGTGATATGTCAAGAATATATTATTAGGCAGATTTGAAAATAAAACTTGTTTCATGACTCTACATGGACAAAAAAGTTTTCGCTCCTGGGTGGGTTCGAACCACCGACCTTTCGGTTAACAGCCAAACGCGCTGCCGATTGCGCCACAAGAGCACGTAATGTGTTATCTACAGCTGTGTCAAAAATATACTATTTCTGTAGATATGAAAATAAAACTTGATCCTTGGCTAGATATGGCCAAAACGTCTTCCGCTCCTACCGCCACAAATGCTCGACATCGGTTTTTTTGCTGATATGTCAAGAATATATTATTTCGGCAGATTTGAAAATAAAACTTGTTCCATGACTCTACATGGACAAAAGTTTTTCGCTCTGGGTGGGTTCGAACCACCGACCTTTCGGTTAACAGCCGAACGCGCTGCCGATTGCGCCACAAGAGCACGTAATGTGTCATCTACAGCTATGTCAAAAATATACCATTTCTGTAGATATGAAAATAAAACTTGATCCTTGGCTAGACATGGCCAAAACGTCTTCGCTTCTACCGCCACAAATGCTCGACATCGTTTTTGCTGCAATGTCAAAAATATATTATTTCGGCAGATTTGAAAACAAAACTTGATCCTTGACTCGACATATATAAAATGAATACGCTCCTGGGTGGGTTCGAACCACCGACCTTTCGGTTAACAGCCGATCGCGCTGGCCGATTGCGCCCACAAGAGCCGTAATGTGTTAATCTACAGCTATGTCAAAAATATACTATTTTCTGTAGATATGAAAATAAACTTGATCCTTGACTAGACATGGCCAAAACGTCTTCCCTCCTACCGCCACAAATGCTCGACATCGGTTTTGCTGATATGTCAGAAATATATTATTTCGGCAGATTTGAAAATAAAACTTGTGTAAAATACTCGACATATATAAAATGAATTCGCTCCTGGGTGGGTTCGAACCACCGACCTTTCGGTTAACAGCCGAACGCGCTGCCGATTGCGCACCAAGAGCACGTAATGTGTTATCTACAGCTATGTCAAAAATATACTATTTCTGTAGATATGAAAATAAAACTTGATCCTTGGGCTAGACATGGCCAAAACGTCTTCCCTCCTACCGCCACAAATGCTCGACATCGGTTTTTTGCTGATATGTCAAGAATATATTATTTCGGCAGATTTGAAAACAAAACTTGATCCTTGACTCGACATATATAAAATGAATACGCTCCTGGGGTGGGTTCGAACCACCGACCTTTCGGTTAACAGCCGAACGCGCTGCCGATTGCGCCACAAAGACACGTAATGTGTTTTCTACAGCTATGTCAAAAATATACTATTTCTGTAGATATGAAAATAAAACTTGATCCTTGGCTAGACATGGCCAAAACGTCTTCGCTCCAACCGCCACAAATGCTCGACATCGGTTTTTGCTGATATGTCAAGAATATATTATTTCGGCAGATTTGAAAATAAACTTGTTCCATGACTCTACATGGACAAAAGTTTTCGCTCCTGGGTGGGTTCGAACCACCGACCTTTTCAGTTAACAGCCGAACGCGCTGCCGATTGCG
>CALZFC010000061.1:0-23617 GCA_945643635.1 Allodiplogaster sudhausi | reverse complement strand
AGTGGTCACATGACATAATTATAGTCGTCAGTGTTCACAAAAAGTAGACGAACAAATGTTCGAAACTCGGTTCTCAAATCAGATTACTGTAAATAGTAGTTTATCTCTAGAGCGAATATTGAAAATGAGCGATAACTAGTGAGAATTAGCTGCAGGCATCATGAATGCAATATTAAATGGTGCGGAGACCCAAAAGACATCAAAATGAACTCAAGAAAAACTCACAAAATATACCTGAATAATGAAATATGATTTAAAAACTGAATAAAATTTCAGCAAAACTGTGCTATCTCCGGGATTCGATCTCTCCCGCCCGCGCAGCAAAGGTATTAGTTCTGGTACCGAGAACGTTACCAATACACTACCTGTGCTGATGTATGATGAATGTTTCTTATCTTCTTGATGACCTTTTTTAATTTCATATTCATTATTTACATGTTCATGTACATACATGTACATACATACATACGTGCGCAAAGTATGACTACGTGACACATATACACTTCTCTCGCTTACGACCATACCACGTTGAGAAACGCCATCCGTCCGATCTGGCAAGTTAAGCAAACGTTGGGCCCGGTTAGTACTTGGATCGGAGACGGCTTGGGAATCCCGGTGTTGTAAGCAAATTTTTGTTTTCTTTACGAGTAAATATGTAATATATATTTTCTTGCTTCTATTTAATAATATCTGTTAATTTTAAATATTAAACAATTCTTGAAGGTAGAAACTTTTTCTGAACGAAAAAAATGTCGCTCATATGACACAATGACCAAATATTGAAAAACTCTGAAATTGTATTATTAATTGAAAATTCTCTGTATATATGTTATGTAAACATTAAATACAACATTGTTCAAACATTTTTATTCATAATATATAATTAATTCCCCCCGAAGGGGAGGGCCGATCCCGGAGGTAGTGCAATACCGGGCCGACCCGTGGTGGGAGAGGAGCAAGCCCCTGCAACCCCACCAGGTTTCAAAAATCAGTTAATCTCGATGTGATCATTTGATCACGTACCGGAGATTAAGCCGATAAGAACAGATAAGCGTGTTTATCAACATGAATTATTTAGAACAACTCAAGTGACAGATATGTTTGCCGCAAGCGGCGGTTACCACAAACAATTGGTAAAATAATAAGCAGTAATAGGGAATAAGTCAATGGATGTGTTGTTTAACAACCATGTAAACGAAAGGCAATAATAAGGTTAAGTGACATGATGAGCAAATGAATAGGCATAACACGCTTCTGTTCTTTGAAGAAGAGAGAGTCTTTACCTCTATATTTTTGAGACTGATAGATAAATAATTTATTTAAGGAGCATAAGGCTCATAAAGAGAAAGAGAGAATTAGAGTTAGAATTAGAATTAGAGTTAGAAAGAGTAAGGATAGAATGTGATTAGATGAGAATATGTGAGTAAATATGAAAGGCTTAAGGCCTTGTGATAATAGAGAAAGAGAGAAAGAGAGAGAGAGACTAGGCTGGTGTTTGGCCTCTTCGCTGTTAGACTAGGAGGAGGAGGAGGAGGAGGAGGAGGAGGAGGAGGGAGGGGGAAGGCTCGACCGCGGATGTGCTCGGTGTAGATCTCTTGACTCGCTCGGATGACGTCAGAGACCGCGAGGCGCTTCATGAGCGCGGCGTACTTCCTCGAGATGCCGAGAGAGGCGGTGGCCGTGCCGTTGAGCGGGCAGAAGGCGCCGAGCGAGCCGATGACGTAGGCGTCGCAGACGACCTTGTACCCCTTGGCCTCGAGCGAGCGAGCGACGACGTCGTACTTCCTCCGCTTCACGTCCCGAATCTGCAGCAAAGAGTCCTTTGTGTTTTGAAACGGGATCGCGACATCAACGACCGAAGCAGTCCGACCCCGGGGTCTAGCACCACGAGATCGGGCCGCTCCGGCCCTTGATGTAAAGAGGAAGGAAGTGGCTGATTGATGTAGATGTCGCCGTCGGCTGGACGCTTGGCAGCGCGGTGGAGTCGAGCGAGGATGGCGTCGTGGCGCTTCTGGATGAGACGAGTGTGGAAGCCGCAGTGTTGGAGGAGGTGGGGAAGGGTCTCCATGGCATATCCGCACCGTCGGCAGCGCTTGTCCGTCTGGTCGCCCCATCTCCGCGCGCCGTTGACCGGAAGGACGTTGAGTCGAGCCGGTGGATGAAGCGCCAGTCGCGGAAGGAGGTGTAGCGGCCGTCGAAGAGGAAGTGGTTGGACGCCGGGGAAAGGAAGGAGGCGTCGTAGGTCTTCCCCTGATCCCTCTTGGAGAGGAGGGAAGCGAAGAGGGAGCGTCGAACCGCGGCCTTGAGCAGGCGGATCGCGGTGGAGGGGGTGAGGAGGGTGCCATCCACGGTGAAGGAGGGGTTGACGTTGGCGGGGCCGATGGAGTCGGGCTTCGCGGCGATGTCGATGCCGGCGTCCTTGAGTCTCCTGACGGCCATCCGCAGCTTTGTCCACGTCGATGCGACGTCGTTGGACAAAGTGTCGAACGGAGCCGCCAGGGAGCCCTCCAGGTATTCGCCAAGCTCCGCAGCACTGGCCGTGCGGCCTGCGCGTCGCGAGGCAACCGCCTGGAGGGCCTCGTGGGAAGCGAGCGCCACGGTGTCGTCTTGGCTGCCCAGAAGCCGGACGCCATGGGATACCTCATAGATGTCCGCCAGGCGTGACGACTTGAGCATTCCCAGGCCTCCGAACGACGGGGGCAGCTCGACAACCTCGGGTGAGGCGCGCTGTGGCAAAGACAGCCACCGTTTGCCCGAGGCGATGAGCTGCTTGTCGAAGCCGTCGAGGTGCTTCTTGAGGACGCGGCCGTGCTCCAGATGGAAGGGGAGACGAGAGAGGATGAAGGTCCGCGTGCAGTCAGCCTTCTGCCAGGGGGTGAGGAGGGAGTCGTCGATGATCTTCAGACAGCGGCTGGCGTCGGCGATGGCGTCCCCGGCTGACGGGTGGAGGGAGTAGCCGGTGGGGACGCCAAGGTGGGTGTACGCTTCGCCCTTTCCCAGTGCCGGCATAGGCTTGCCCTGCACCGTGAAAGGGGTCAGCTGGACGCCTCGCTTGACAACGTGCATACTCGCGCATTTGGCCGGCTTAAACACCAGACCAGCAGCGGAGGCGGCATCAGAGACAGCGTCGAGCATGCCCTGAAGACCGGCAGCAGTGTCGGAGAGGAGAGCGAGGTCGTCGGCGAAGGCGAGGACGCTGACGTGAAGACCGTGGATGGAGGCGGGGGTGGAAGAGGAGGAGGCTACTCTTATAATCGGCTCGATCGCGAGATTAAAGAGTAGAGGGGAGAGGGGGGATCCTTGGAGAACGCCGGCTTCGACCGGGATGGGCGGCGTCTCGCCGTCTCCTCCCCGCACCCTTGTAGAGGCGCCGTCGTAGAGGGAGAGGATGCGGGAGAGTGACGTGGAGCCGAGGGCCGTGCCACTCCAGAGCAGCACGCATGACGCTGTGCGGGAGACTGCCAAACGCGTTCGCGAGGTCGAGAAAAAGAGACCGCCAAAGAGCGGCCCTCTCGCTTGGCGCCGGCAATCCCCATCTGGAGGAGGGCATTCAGACCGGCCATCTGCGCCCCAGGGATAAATCCCTTTTGGCACTCTGACAGCCGGTCATTGGCCAAGGCCCACGACATGAGACGGCGGTTGAGAAGCGCCGCGTAGACCTTGGAGATGGTGTCGCCGAGAGCGAGAGGCCGCCAGTTGGAGATGTCGTCCCGGTCACCCTTCTTGTGGACGAGCACTGTCCTCGACAGCTTCCAGGGCGCTGGGACATGGCTGAGGCGGTGCACGGCGGAAAAGACACCCGCCAGAATGCAACCGCCCGCGTCGAAGCCACGCCAGGCCGAGTACCGAAGTCCATCGGGCCCTGGTGCTGTGTCAGAGCAGCGCCGGAGGTGCCCCCACACCTCACGGGGTGTGAAGACGCCCTCCAGAGGCTCGTCCGAAGAAGGGGGAGAGACCGGGGTCCAGGAAGGGACAGGCAGAGGGGTACCAGCGTGAACCGCCCGGAAGTAAGGCTCGAGGCGCGCGACTGGAATGTCACACGCACCCGAACTCCCGGTGGTCAGCTGCCGGAAAACCTTGCCTCTGTTGGCCCTGTATTCCTTCTGGAGCTGGACGGCGGCGTCGAGGCGGTGAAGAGGGGGGCGTGGGGGTGGCCGAGCTGCCGACGACGAGCAACCGGGCGGCTTGGGCAGCCTGGTCCCGGTAGCCTCCCTGCACTCCTTGACGAGCCGCTCGAGAGCGGCCTCCAGCTCCGCCGGCGTAGAGACCGCGAGAAATCGCTGGCTCCAGAGGAGCTGCGAAGCTCCCGCGGCCGGCCCTCTCAGTCTCGGTTGCTGACCTTGCTGCTGAACAGCAGCGGGTGAGCGGCGCAACGTTGACCTTGAGGAGGCAGAACTGGGAGAAGAGGCCGGAGAGGAGGCAGGGGAAGAAGCTGGAGGAGGAGGAAGGAGGAGGAGGAGGGGGGGGGAGGCGGGAGGTGAAGATGAAGATGAAGATGAAGATGAAGAGGGGGAGGGGGAGGGGGGACCGGCTGAAGAAGAGGCCCGGCTCGCCGAGCGAGTAACGCGGGCGCCGGTGGGAGGGGTAGCCTGTCTTTGCGCCGCCGGGGCTCTGACCATCCTGGGTCGCCTCACAGGGAGGTTCGCCGGAGGTGCGGGCCCTACACTCTGCTGTTGGAAGGCAGCGAGTGCATCCCCATGCGCGGAACGCACATGAGGACGAAGCGTACGCAAGTCCTCTTTCTCCACTGCGCAAAAGCGGCACTTGAAAGAAAGGCCCATATCGTGCTCAGCTTTAGATGCCTGGCAAGCCCTCCCTGAGACGCGTAGTCTCGGTGGGTGGGTTGCGCTGCCGATCTACAAGGCTCACACACGAAGCGGTCGCCCTCCCGCCAGGGGAAGACGAGCAAACTCCGGGAAACCATTGCAAACCGGTGGCAGAGCTAGAGTCGCAGCTGACGAGAGCGACAGAGCAAGCGATACGGGGTGGGAGAGACCGACAGGGGGAGGTATACCTTACTCCAATCGGCTTGACGACGACGGGCGGCGGCGATGTAGACGGTCCGCGACGGCAGAGAGAGGGCGGGGCGACGCGAGAACGAGCAGCCGCGACGATCCAGACAGCCAGAGGGAGAGGCCACCGTCCGGGACGAACCCGTAGGTGGGGGGAACCACCGTCCGGGACGAACCCGTAGGTGGGGGGAACCACCGTCCGGGACGAACCCGTAGGTGGGGGGAACCACCGTCCGGGACGAACCCGTAGGTGGGGGGAACCACCGTCCGGGACAAGCCCGTAGGGGGGAGGGGGGGGAGAGGGGGGGGAGAGGGGGGGGGGAGAGGGGGGGGGAGGGGGGGGAGGGGGAGGGGAGGGGTAGCGGCCGAAGAGCGGCAGCCGAAGAGCACCAGGCTCGCTGGCAACCTTTTCCCACCACGCAAGTACAAGGAACACCGACAGTCCGACACCGCCCCTTTGGGCGGGTGGGCCAGTGGCCAAGTACTTCCGCGGCAGGTAAGCCAAGACCACAGCAGTACCCGGATACGGAGAGTGGCTCCGCAAGAACGTGTACTACACTTTGATCTTAGCCAAAAGGCCGAGAAGCGATATTAAACAATTCTTGAAGGTAGAAACTATTTTCTGAACGAAAAAATGTCGCTCATATGACACAATGACCAAATATTGAAAAACTCTGAAATTGTATATAAATTGAAAATTCTCTGTATATATGTTATGTAAACATTAAATACAACATTGTTCAAACATTTTTATTCATAATATACAATTAATTCCCCCCGAAGGGGAGGGCCGATCCCGGAGGTAGTGCAATACCGGGCCGACCCGTGGTGGGAGAGGAGCAAGCCCCTGCAACCCCACCAGGTTTCAAAAATCAGTTAATCTCGATGTGATCATTTGATCACGTACCGGAGATTAAGCCGATAAGAACAGATAAGCGTGTTTATCAACATGAATTATATAAAACAACTCAAGTGACAGATATGTTTGCCGCAAGCGGCGGTTACCACAAACAATTGGTAAAATAATAAGCAGTAATAGGGAATAAGTCAATGGATGTGTTGTTTAACAACCATGTAAACGAAAGGCAATAATAAGGTTAAGTGACATGATGAGCAAATGAATAGGCATAACACGCTTCTGTTCTTTGAAGAAGAGAGAGTCTTTACCTCTATATTTTTGAGACTGATAGATAAATAATTTATTTAAGGAGCATAAGGCTCATAAAGAGAGAGAGAGAATTAGAGTTAGAATTAGAGTTAGAGTTAGAGTTAGATTTAGAAAGAGTAAGGATAGATGTGAGTAAATATGAATGGGAATGTGAGTAAATATGAAAGGCTTAAGGCCTTGTGATAAGAGAAAGAGAGAAAGAGAGAGAGAGACTAGGCTGGTGTTTGGCCTCTTCGGCTGTTAGACTAGGAGGAGGAGGAGGAGGAGGAGGAAGAGGAGGAGGGAGGGGGAAGGGATCGACCGCGGATGTGCTCGGTGTAGATCTCTTGACTCGCTCGGATGACATCAGAGACCGCGAGGCGCTTCATGAGCGCGGCGTACCTCCTCGAGATGCCGAGAGAGGCGGTGGCCGTGCCGTTGAGCGGGCAGAAGGCGCCGAGCGAGCCGATGACGTAGGCGTCGCAGACGACCCTGTACCCCTTGGCCTCGAGCGAGCGAGCGACGACGTCGTACTTCCTGCGCTTAACGTCCCGAATCTGAAGCAAAGAGTCCTTTGTGTTTTGAAACGGGATAGCGACATCAACGACCGAAGCAGTCCGACCCCGGTGGTCTAGCACCACGAGATCGGGCCGCTCCGGCCCCTGATGTAAAGAGGAAGGGAGTGGCTGATTGATGTAGATGTCGCCGTCGGCTGGACGCTTGGCAGCGCGGTGGAGTCGAGCGAGGATGGCGTCGTGGCGCTTCTGGATGAGACGAGTGTGGAAGCCGCAGTGTTGGAGGAGGTGGGGGAGGGTCTCCATGGCATATCCGCACCGCCTGCAGCGCTTGTCCGTCTGGTCGCCCCATCTCCGCGCGCCGTTGACCGGAAGGACGTTGAGTCGAGCCCGGTGGATGAAGCGCCAGTCGCGGAAGGAGGTGTAGCGGCCGTCGAAGAGGAAGTGGTTAGACGCCGGGGAAAGGAAGGAGGCGTCGTAGGTCTTCCCCTGGTCCCTCTTGGAGAGGAGGGAAGCGAAGAGGGAGCGTCGAACCGCGGCCTTGAGCAGGCGGATCGCGGTGGAGGGGGTGAGGAGGGCTCCATCCACGGTGAAGGAGGGGTTGACGTTGGCGGGGCCGATGGAGTCGGGCTTCGCGGCGATGTCGATGCCGGTGTCCTTGAGTCTCCTGACGGCCATCCGCAGCTTTGTCCACGTCGATGCGACGTCGTTGGACAGAGTGTCGAACGGAGCCGCCAGGGAGCCCTCCAGGTATTCGCCAAGTTCCGCAGCACTTGCCGTGCGGCCAGCGCGTCGCGAGGCAACCGCCTGGAGGGCCTCGTGGGAGGCGAGCGCCACGGTGTCGTCTTGGCTGCCCAGAAGCCGGACGCCGTGGGATACCTCATAGATGTCCGCCAGGCGTGACAACTTGAGCATTCCCAGGCCTCCGAACGACGGGGGCAGCTCGACCACCTCGGTGAGGCGCGCTGTGGCAAAGACAGCCACCGTTTGCCCGAGGCGATGAGCTGCTTGTCGAACCCGTCGAGATGCTTCTTGAGGACGCGGCCGTGCTCCAGATGGAAGGGGAGACGGGAGAGGATGAAGGTCCGCGTGCAGTCGGCCTTCTGCCAGGGGGTGAGGGAGTCGTCGATGATCTTCAGACAGCGGCTGGCGTCGGCGATGGCGTCCCCGGCTGACGGGTGGAGGGAGTAGCCGGTGGGGACGCCAAGGTGGGTGTAAGCTTCGCCCTTTCCCAGTGCCGGCATGGGCTTGCCCTGCACCGTGAAAGGGGTCAGCTGGACGCCTCGCTTGACAACGTGCATACTCGCGCATTTGGCCGGCTTAAACACCAGACCAGCAGCGGAGGCGGCATCAGAGACAGCGTCGAGCATGCCCTGAAGACCGGCAGCAGTGTCGGAAAGGAGAGCGAGGTCGTCGGCGAAGGCGAGGACGCTGACGTGAAGACCGTGGATGGAGGCGGGGGTGGAAGAGGAGGAGGCTACTCTTATAATCGGCTCGATCGCCAGATTAAAGAGTAGAGGGGAGAGGGGGGATCCTTGGAGAACGCCGGCTTCGACCGGGATGGGCGGCGTCTCGCCGTCTCCTCCCCGCACCCTTGTAGAGGCGCCGTCGTAGAGGGAGACGATGCGGGAGAGTGACGTGGAACCGAGGCCGTGCCACTCCAGAGCTGCACGCATGACGCTGTGCGGGAGACTGCCAAACGCGTTCGCGAGGTCGAGGAAAGAGACCGCCAGAGAGCGGCCCTCTCGCTTGGCGCCGGCAATCCCCATCTGGAGGAGGGCATTCAGACCGGCCATCTGCGCCCCAGGGATAAATCCCTTTTGGCACTCTGACAGCCGGTCATTGGCCAAGGCCCACGACATGAGACGGCGGTTGAGAAGAGCCGCGTAGACCTTGGAGATGGTGTCGCCCAGCGCGAGAGGCCGCCAGTTGGAGATGTCGTCCCGGTCACCCTTCTTGTGGACGAGCACTGTCCTCGACAGCTTCCAGGGCGCTGGGACATGGCTGAGGCGGTGCACGGCGGAAAAGACACCCGCCAGAATGCAACCGCCCGCGTCGAAGCCACGCCAGGCCGAGTACCGAAGTCCATCGGGCCCTGGTGCCGTGTCAGAGCAGCGCCGGAGGTGCCCCCACACCTCACGGGGTGTGAAGACGCCCTCCAGAGGCTCGTCCGAAGAAGGGGGAGAGACCGGGGTCCAGGAAGGGACAGGCAGAGGGGTACCAGCGTGAACCGCCCGGAAGTAAGGCTCGAGGCGCGCGACTGGAATGTCACACGCACCCGAACTCCCGGTGGTCAGCTGCCGGAAAACCTTGCCTCTGTTGGCCCTGTATTCCTTCTGGAGCTGGACGGCGGCGTCGAGGCGGTGAAGAGGGGGGCGTGGGGGTGGCCGAGCTGCCGACGACGAGCAACCGGGCGGCTTGGGCAGCCTGCTCCCGGTAGCCTCCCTGCACTCCTTGACGAGCCGCTCGAGAGCGGCCTCCAGCTCCGCCGGCGTAGAGACCGCGAGAAATCGCTGGCTCCAGAGGAGCTGCGAAGCTCCCGCGGCCGGCCCTCTCAGTCTCGGTTGCTGACCTTGCTGCTGAACAGCAGCGGGTGAGCGGCGCAACGTTGACCTTGAGGAGGCAGAACTGGGAGAAGAGGCCGGAGAGGAGGCAGGGGGAGAAGCTGGAGGAGGTGGAGGAGGGGGGGAGGCGGGAGGTGAAGATGAAGATGAAGATGAAGAGGGGGAGGGGGAGGGGGGACCGGCTGAAGAAGATGCCCGGCTCGCCGAGCGAGTAACGCGGGCGCCGGTGGGAGGGGTAGCCTGTCTTTGCGCCGCCGGGGCTCTGACCATCCTGGGTCGCCTCACAGGGAGGTTCGCCGGAGGTGCGGGCCCTACACTCTGCTGTTGGAAAGCAGCGAGTGCATCCCCATGCGCGGAACGCACATGAGGACGAAGCGTACGCAAGTCCTCTTTCTCCACTGCGCAAAAGCGGCACTTGAAAGAAAGGCCATATCGTGCTCATGCTTTAGATGCCTGGCAAGCCCTCCCTGAGACGCGTAGTCTCGGTGGGTGGGTTGCGCTGCCGATCTACAAGGCTCACACGCGAAGCGGTCGCCCTCCCGCCAGGGGAAGACGAGCAAACTCCGGGAAACCATTGCAAACCGGTGGCAGAGCTAGAGTCGCAGCTGACGAGAGCGACAGAGCAAGCGATACGGGGTGGGAGAGACCGACAGGGGGAGGTATACCTTACTCCAATCGGCTTGACGACGACGGGCGGCGGCGATGTAGACGGTCCGCGACGGCAGAGAGAGGGCGGGGCGACGCGAGAACGAGCGGCCGCGACGATCCAGACAGCCAGAGGGAGAGGCCACCGTCGGGACGAACCCGTAGGTGGGGGAAACCACCGTCCGGGACGAACCCGTAGGTGGGGGGAACCACCGTCCGGGACAAGCCCGTAGGTGGGGAGGGGGGGGAGAGGGGGGGGGGGGAGAGGGGGGGGGGGAGAGGGGGGGGGAGGGGGAGGGTGAAGGGGAGGGGGAAGGGTAGCGGCCGAAGAGCGGCAGCCGAAGAGCACCAGGCTCGCTGGCAACCTTTTCCCACCACGCAAGTACAAGGAACACCGACAGTCCGACACCGCCCCTTTGGGCGGGTGGGCCAGTGGCCAAGTACTTCCGCGGCAGGTAAGCCAAGACCACAGCAGTACCCGGATACGGAGAGTGGCTCCGCAAGAACGTGTACTACACTTTGATCTTAGCCAAAAGGCCGAGAAGCGAGAGCTCGGGCCGACTCACACGGTGTGGGAGGAGGGAAAGTGAAGGAAAGTGAGCGCTAAATATGTGCTATGACTTGCCCACCCACCTCCTTTAAATATTTGAGAGAGAGTGTGTGTATGAGAGAGAGAGAGAGAGAGAGAGAGAGAGAGAGAGAGGGACGAACAACGACGGATTCAGACATTTTGAATCAATACTTTAGTGATAAGGAGTTTGAAATTATAAATAATTTTATTATCATTGGATAGCCCTAACAAAACTCTACAATATATGTCCTAGTGAAATTTTCATGAAACTTACTTTAAAATGAGATATTAGCGGTAGAAGATTGGCTCATTCTCGGATTTCCACTCTTAAAATGTATATTACTCCTTTAAATGAGTGGTCACATGACATAATTATAGTCGTCAGTGTTCACAAAAAGTAGACGAACAAATGTTCGAACTCGGTTCTCAAATCAGATTACTGTAAATAGTAGTTTATCTCTAGAGCGAATATTGAAAATGAGCGATAACTAGTGAGAATTAGCTGCAGGCATCATGAATGCAATATTAAATGGTGCGGAGACCCAAAAGACATCAAATGAACTCAAGAAAACTCACAAATATACCTGAATAATGAAATATGATTTAAAAACTGAATAAAATTTCAGCAAAACTGTGCTATCTCCGGGATTCGATCTCTCCCGCCCGCGCAGCAAAGGTATTAGTTCTGGGTACCGAGAACGTTACCAATACACTACCTGTGCTGATGTTATGAATGTTTCTTATCTTCTTGATGACCTTTTTTTAATTTCATATTCATATTTACATGTTCATGTACATACATGTACATACATACATACGTGCGCAAGTATGACTACGTGACACACATACACTTCTCTCGCTTACGACCATACCACGTTGAGAACACGCCATCCCGTCCGATCTGGCAAGTTAAGCAACGTTGGGCCCGGTTAGTACTTGGATCGGAGACGGCTTGGGAATCCCGGGTGTTGTAAGCAAATTTTTGTTTTCTTTACGAGTAAATATGTAATATATATTTTCTTGCTTTCTATTTAATAATATCTGTTAATTTTAAATATTAAACAATTCTTGAAGGTAGAAACTATTTTCTGAACGAAAAAATGTCGCTCATATGACACAATGACCAATATTGAAAAACTCTGAAATTGTATTATAAATTGAAAATTCTCTGTATATATGTTATGTAAACATTAAATACAACATTGTTCAAACATTTTTATTCATAATATATAATTAATTCCCCCCGAAGGGGAGGGCCGATCCCGGAGGTAGTGCAATACCGGGCCGACCCGTGGTGGGAGAGGAGCAAGCCCCTGCAACCCCACCAGGTTTCAAAAATCAGTTAATCTCGATGTGATCATTTGATCACGTACCGGAGATTAAGCCGATAAGAACAGATAAGCGTGTTTATCAACATGAATTATATAAAACAACTCAAGTGACAGATATGTTTGCCGCAAGCGGCGGTTACCACAAACAATTGGTAAAATAATAAGCAGTAATAGGGAATAAGTCAATGGATGTGTTGTTTAACAACCATGTAAACGAAAGGCAATAATAAGGTTAAGTGACATGATGAGCAAATGAATAGGCATAACACGCTTCTGTTCTTTGAAGAAGAGAGAGTCTTTACCTCTATATTTTTGAGACTGATAGATAAATAATTTATTTAAGGAGCATAAGGCTCATAAAGAGAGAGAGAGAATTAGAGTTAGAATTAGAGTTAGAGTTAGAGTTAGATTTAGAAAGAGTAAGGATAGATGTGAGTAAATATGAATGGGAATGTGAGTAAATATGAAAGGCTTAAGGCCTTGTGATAAGAGAAAGAGAGAAAGAGAGAGAGAGACTAGGCTGGTGTTTGGCCTCTTCGGCTGTTAGACTAGGAGGAGGAGGAGGAGGAGGAGGAAGAGGAGGAGGGAGGGGGAAGGGATCGACCGCGGATGTGCTCGGTGTAGATCTCTTGACTCGCTCGGATGACATCAGAGACCGCGAGGCGCTTCATGAGCGCGGCGTACCTCCTCGAGATGCCGAGAGAGGCGGTGGCCGTGCCGTTGAGCGGGCAGAAGGCGCCGAGCGAGCCGATGACGTAGGCGTCGCAGACGACCCTGTACCCCTTGGCCTCGAGCGAGCGAGCGACGACGTCGTACTTCCTGCGCTTAACGTCCCGAATCTGAAGCAAAGAGTCCTTTGTGTTTTGAAACGGGATAGCGACATCAACGACCGAAGCAGTCCGACCCCGGTGGTCTAGCACCACGAGATCGGGCCGCTCCGGCCCTTGATGTAAAGAGGAAGGAAGTGGCTGATTGATGTAGATGTCGCCGTCGGCTGGATGCTTGGCAGCGCGGTGGAGTCGAGCGAGGATGGCGTCGTGGCGCTTCTGGATGAGACGAGTGTGGAAGCCGCAGTGTTGGAGGAGGTGGGGGAGGGTCTCCATGGCATATCCGCACCGCCTGCAGCGCTTGTCCGTCTGGTCGCCCCATCTCCGCGCGCCGTTGACCGGAAGGACGTTGAGTCGAGCCCGGTGGATGAAGCGCCAGTCGCGGAAGGAGGTGTAGCGGCCGTCGAAGAGGAAGTGGTTGGACGCCGGGGAAAGGAAGGAGGCGTCGTAGGTCTTCCCCTGATCCCTCTTGGAGAGGAGGGAAGCGAAGAGGGAGCGTCGAACCGCGGCCTTGAGCAGGCGGATCGCGGTGGAGGGGGTGAGGAGGGTGCCATCCACGGTGAAGGAGGGGTTGACGTTGGCGGGGCCGATGGAGTCGGGCTTCGCGGCGATGTCGATGCCGGCGTCCTTGAGTCTCCTGACGGCCATCCGCAGCTTTGTCCACGTCGATGCGACGTCGTTGGACAAAGTGTCGAACGGAGCCGCCAGGGAGCCCTCCAGGTATTCGCCAAGCTCCGCAGCACTGGCCGTGCGGCCTGCGCGTCGCGAGGCAACCGCCTGGAGGGCCTCGTGGGAAGCGAGCGCCACGGTGTCGTCTTGGCTGCCCAGAAGCCGGACGCCATGGGATACCTCATAGATGTCCGCCAGGCGTGACGACTTGAGCATTCCCAGGCCTCCGAACGACGGGGGCAGCTCGACAACCTCGGGTGAGGCGCGCTGTGGCAAAGACAGCCACCGTTTGCCCGAGGCGATGAGCTGCTTGTCGAAGCCGTCGAGGTGCTTCTTGAGGACGCGGCCGTGCTCCAGATGGAAGGGGAGACGAGAGAGGATGAAGGTCCGCGTGCAGTCAGCCTTCTGCCAGGGGGTGAGGAGGGAGTCGTCGATGATCTTCAGACAGCGGCTGGCGTCGGCGATGGCGTCCCCGGCTGACGGGTGGAGGGAGTAGCCGGTGGGGACGCCAAGGTGGGTGTACGCTTCGCCCTTTCCCAGTGCCGGCATAGGCTTGCCCTGCACCGTGAAAGGGGTCAGCTGGACGCCTCGCTTGACAACGTGCATACTCGCGCATTTGCCGGCTTAAACACCAGACCAGCAGCGGAGGCGGCATCAGAGACAGCGTCGAGCATGCCCTGAAGACCGGCAGCAGTGTCGGAGAGGAGAGCGAGGTCGTCGGCGAAGGCGAGGACGCTGACGTGAAGACCGTGGATGGAGGCGGGGGTGGAAGAGGAGGAGGCTACTCTTATAATCGGCTCGATCGCGAGATTAAAGAGTAGAGGGGAGAGGGGGGATCCTTGGAGAACGCCGGCTTCGACCGGGATGGGCGGCGTCTCGCCGTCTCCTCCCCGCACCCTTGTAGAGGCGCCGTCGTAGAGGGAGAGGATGCGGGAGAGTGACGTGGAGCCGAGGCCGTGCCACTCCAGAGCAGCACGCATGACGCTGTGCGGGAGACTGCCAAACGCGTTCGCGAGGTCGAGAAAAGAGACCGCCAAAGAGCGGCCCTCTCGCTTGGCGCCGGCAATCCCCATCTGGAGGAGGGCATTCAGACCGGCCATCTGCGCCCCAGGGATAAATCCCTTTTGGCACTCTGACAGCCGGTCATTGGCCAAGGCCCACGACATGAGACGGCGGTTGAGAAGCGCCGCGTAGACCTTGGAGATGGTGTCGCCGAGAGCGAGAGGCCGCCAGTTGGAGATGTCGTCCCGGTCACCCTTCTTGTGGACGAGCACTGTCCTCGACAGCTTCCAGGGCGCTGGGACATGGCTGAGGCGGTGCATGGCGGAAAAGACACCCGCCAGAATGCAACCGCCCGCGTCGAAGCCACGCCAGGCCGAGTACCGAAGTCCATCGGGCCCTGGTGCCGTGTCAGAGCATCGCCGGAGGTGCCCCCACACCTCACGGGGTGTGAAGACGCCCTCCAGAGGCTCGTCCGAAGAAGGGGGAGAGACCGGGGTCCAGGAAGGGACAGGCAGAGGGGTACCAGCGTGAACCGCCCGGAAGTAAGGCTCGAGGCGCGCGCGACTGGAATGTCACACGCACCCGAACTCCCGGTGGTCAGCTGCCGGAAAACCTTGCCTCTGTTGGCCCTGTATTCCTTCTGGAGCTGGACGGCGGCGTCGAGGCGGTGAAGAGGGGGCGTGGGGGTGGCCGAGCTGCTGACGACGAGCCACCGGGCGGCTTGGGCAGCCTGGTCCCGGCAGCCTCCCTGCACTCCTTGACGAGCCGCTCGAGAGCGGCCTCCAGCTCCGCCGGCGTAGAGACCGCGAGAAATCGCTGGCTCCAGAGGAGCTGCGAAGCTCCCGCGGCCGGCCCTCTCAGTCTCGGTTGCTGACCTTGCTGCTGAACAGCAGCGGGTGAGCGGCGCAACGTTGACCTTGAGGAGGCGGAGCTGGGAGAAGAGGCCGGAGAGGAGACAGGGGGAGAAGCTGGAGGAGGTGGAGGAGGGGGGAGGCGGGAGGTGAAGATGAAGATGAAGATGAAGAGGGGGAGGGGGAGGGGGGACCGGCTGAAGAAGATGCCCGGCTCGCCGAGCGAGTAACGCGGGCGCCGGTGGGAGGGTAGCCTGTCTTTGCGCCGCCGGGGCTCTGACCATCCTGGGTCGCCTCACAGGGAGGTTCGCCGGAGGTGCGGGCCCTACACTCTGCTGTTGGAAAGCAGCGAGTGCATCCCCATGCGCGGAACGCACATGAGGACGAAGCGTACGCAAGTCCTCTTTCTCCACTGCGCAAAAGCGGCACTTGAAAGAAAGGCCCATATCGTGCTCATGCTTTAGATGCCTGGCAAGCCCTCCCTGAGACGCGTAGTCTCGGTGGGTGGGTTGCGCTGCCGATCTACAAGGCTCACACGCGAAGCGGTCGCCCTCCCGCCAGGGGAAGACGAGCAAACTCCGGGAAACCATTGCAAACCGGTGGCAGAGCTAGAGTCGCAGCTGACGAGAGCGACAGAGCAAGCGATACGGGGTGGGAGAGACCGACAGGGGGAGGTATACCTTACTCCAATCGGCTTGACGACGACGGGCGGCGGCGATGTAGACGGTCCGCGACGGCAGAGAGAGGGCGGGGCGACGCGAGAACGAGCGGCCGCGACGATCCAGACAGCCAGAGGGAGAGGCCACCGTCCGGGACGAACCCGTAGGTGGCGGGAACCACCGTCCGGGACGAACCCGTAGGTGGGGGGAACCACCGTCCGGGACAAGCCCGTAGGTGGGGGGGAGGGGGGAGGGGAGGGGGAGGGGGAGGGGAGGGGGGAGGGGGAGGGGGGGAGGGGGAGGGGGAGGGGGAGGGGGAGGGGGAGGGGGAGGGGGAGGGGGAGGGGTAGCGGCCGAAGAGCGGCAGCCGAAGAGCACCAGGCTCGCTGGCAACCTTTTCCCACCACGCAAGTACAAGGAACACCGACAGTCCGACACCGCCCCTTTGGGCGGGTGGGCCAGTGGCCAAGTACTTCCGCGGCAGGTAAGCCAAGACCACAGCAGTACCCGGATACGGAGAGTGGCTCCGCAAGAACGTGTACTACACTTTGATCTTAGCCAAAAGGCCGAGAAGCGATGTAATATATATTTTCTTGCTTTTCTATTTAATAATATTGTTAATTTTAAATATTAAACAATTCTTGAAGGTAGAAAAAACTGCCGTTGAGCGGGAGGAAGGCGCCGAGCGAGCCGATGAGAGGCGTCGCAGACGAACTTGTACCCCTTGGCCTCGAGCGAGCGAGCGACGACGTCGTACTTCCTCCGCTTAACGTCCCGAATCTGCAGCAAAGAGTCCTTTGTGTTTTGAAACGGGATCGCGACATCAACGACCGAAGCAGTCCGACCCCGGTGGTCTAGCACCACGAGATCGGGCCGCTCCGGCCCTTGATGTAAAGAGGAAGGAAGTGGCTGATTGATGTAGATGTCGCCGTCATTGATGTAGATGTCGCCGGGCATTATACGGAATAGGAAGGGCTACATGAGCACTGTGTCCCCCCCTCGCCGGACGAGGACGCAGAGGGGAGAAGCAGGCTTGCTGCTCTTCTCTCCTCTACGCGCACCCGCCCGGGTCATCGGGGCCGCAGCTACTTTCCTCTCAGCTGCTGCCTGACGATCGGCTGGAGCCTTGGCCAGCATCCGAGTCCGCTTCTCCTCCGGCGAGGGACGAGTCGGAGCGCTCTCAATCGGCCGGCGCCCTGGTCGAGCGCGTCTTCGGCGCGGCACCGCACGAGCCGCACTCCGCCCGCCTCTGACTGCTCTGCCCGCCCTCTGTGCCGTAACTGGTGCGTCCTGAGAAGAGGAAGAAGGGGCAGAACCCGGGGCCACAGTGGGCACAACAGAAACAGAAACAGAAGTAGAAGAAGAAGAAGAGGCCGGGCAGGGCACTTATGCTTAGTGATCTTGATAAGCATGTCGTCTTCGACCATGCATGATACACAACGAAAGCGAAGGTGAAGAAGGCCAGAATGATTAAGGCGGAAATGCTTTGCCAGATCCGTGTGTTTTGGATAAGCACGACTGGACATGAAGGACAAGCAAATGGACCTTTTGGCGGGCAGTCGATGACGTGCGGTGGGAAGTGGCCGGCGGCTTCGTGTACGGCATGTTCACGTGGCTCGAGGGACGAGGAGAAGCTGCACTTGAGCGAAACGGCGGCGAGAACGAACGGCCGATGAGGGCAGGCGAGAGACGATGGTGAGAGAAGAGAGACGAGAGAGAGAGAGAAGGGACAGGGCCTGGCCGATCAGATCGATCGGACCAGGGAGGGGAGGAAGACAAGGCCAGAGGCCATAGAAAGGGGAGAGAGACGAGAGTGGAGAGAAAGAGAAGGGGACGAGAGAGGAGAGAGGGAGGCAGAGAAGAAAACACGCGAAAACACGAAAAACCGGGAGAAAGAAGCAGGGGAGGGGAAATCCTACACTTCTCGGCCGGCAAGAAGTGCTTGTTGCGCAGGCCTTGGCTGGGGGAAAGACCAAAATGTAGTAACCCGATAAGAACAGATACTACACTTTGATCTTAGCCAAAAGCCGAGAAGCGATGCGGAAAACAATGCGGAGGTCCTCCTGGACCTCCTCTACAACCTACACTTTCCGGGTATTTCAACTTTCGCATGGCTTGCCAGAGCTCGGCCGACTCACACGGTGTGGGAGGAGGGAAAGTGAAGGAAAGTGAGCGCTATATATGTGCTATGGACTTGCCCACCCACCTCCTTTAAATATTTGAGAGAGAGTGTGTGTATGAGAGAGAGAGAGAGGAGAGAAGAGAGAGAGAGAGAGGGACGAACAACGACGGATTCAGACATTTTGAATCAATACTTTAGTGATAAGGAGTTTGAAATTATAAATAATTTTATTATCATTGGATAGCCCTAACAAAACTCTACAATATATGTCCTAGTGAAATTTTCATGAAACTTACTTTAAAATGAGATATTAGCGGTAGAAGGATTGGTCATTCTCGGTTCCACTCTTAAAATGTATATTACTCCTTTAAATGAGTGGTCACATGACATAATTATAGTCGTCAGTGTTCACAAAAAGTAGACGAACAAATGTTCGAACTCGGTTCTCAAATCAGATACTGTAAATAGTAGTTTATCTCTAGAGCGAATATTGAAAATGAGCGATAACTAGTGAGAATTAGCTGCAGGCATCATGAATGCAATATTAAATGGTGCGGAGACCCAAAAGACATCAAATGAACTCAAGAAAACTCACAAAATATACCTGAATAATGAAATATGATTTAAAAACTGAATAAAATTTCAGCAAAACTGTGCTATCTCCGGATTCGATCTCTCCCGCCCGCGCAGCAAAGGTATTAGTTCTGGTACCGAGAACGTTACCATTACACTACCTGCTAATGTTATGAATGTTTCTTATCTTCTTGATGACCTTTTTTTAATTTCATATTCATATTTACATGTTCATGTACATACATGTACATACATACATACGTGCGCAAGTATGACTACGTGACACATATACACTTTCTCTCGCTTACGACCATACCACGTTGAGAACACGCCATCCCGTCCGATCTGGCAAGTTAAGCAACGTTGGGCCCGGTTAGTACTTGGATCGGAGACGGCTTGGGAATCCGGGTGTTGTAAGCAAATTTTTGTTTTCTTTACGAGTAAATATGTAATATATATTTTCTTGCTTTCTATTTAATAATATCTGTTAATTTTAAATATTAAACAATTCTTGAAGGTAGAAACTATTTTCTGAACGAAAAAATGTCGCTCATATGACACAATGACCAAATATTGAAAAACTCTGAAATTGTATTATAAATTGAAAATTCTCTGTATATATGTTATGTAAACATTAAATACAACATTGTTCAAACATTTTATTCATAAATATAATTAATTCCCCCGAAGGGGAGGGCCGATCCCGGAGGTAGTGCAATACCGGGCGACCCGTGGTGGGAGAGGAGCAAAGCCCCTGCAACCCCACCAGGTTTCAAAAATCAGTTAATCTCGATGTGATCATTTGATCACGTACCGGAGATTAAGCCGATAAGAACAGATACTACACTTTGATCTTAGCCAAAAGGCGAGAGCGAAGAAGCGATGCGGAAAACAATGCGGAGGTCCTCCTGGGACCTCTCTACAACCTACACTTTCCGGGTATTTCAACTTCGCATGGTTGCCAGAGCTCGGGCCGACTCACACGGTGTGGGAGGAGGGAAAGTGAAGGAAAGTGAGCGCTAAATATGTGCTATGACTTGCCCACCCACCTCCTTTAAAAATTGAGAGAGAGTGTGTGTATGAGAGAGAGAGAGAGAGAGAGAGAGAGAGAGAGAGAGAGGGACGAACAACGACGGATTCAGACATTTTGAATCAATACTTTAGTGATAAGGAGTTTGAAATTATAAATAATTTTATTATCATTGGATAGCCCTAACAAAACTCTACAATATATGTCCTAGTGAAATTTTCATGAAACTTACTTTAAAATGAGATATTAGCGGTAGAAGATTGGCTCATTCTCGGATTTCCACTCTTAAAAATGTATATTACTCCTTTAAATGAGTGGTCACATGACATAATTATAGTCGTCAGTGTTCACAAAAAGTAGACGAACAAATGTTCGAACTCGGTTCTCAAATCAGATTACTGTAAATAGTAGTTTATCTCTAGAGCGAATATTGAAAATGAGCGATAACTAGTGAGAATTAGCTGCAGGCATCATGAATGCAATATTAAATGGTGCGGAGACCAAAAGACATCAATGGAACTCAAGAAAACTCACAAAATATACCTGAATAATGAAATATGATTTAAAAACTGAATAAAATTTCAGCAAAACTGTGCTATCTCCGGGATTCGATCTCTCCCGCCCGCGCAGCAAAGGTATTAGTTCTGGTACCGAGAACGTTACCAATACACTACCTGTGCTAATGTTATGAATGTTTCTTATCTTCTTGATGACCTTTTTTTAATTTCATATTCATATTTACATGTTCATGTACATACATGTACATACATACATACGTGCGCAAGTATGACTACGTGACACATATACACTTCTCTCGCTTACGACCATACCACGTTGAGAACACGCCATCCCGTCCGATCTGGCAAGTTAAGCAACGTTGGGCCCGGTTAGTACTTGGATCGGAGACGGCTGGGAATCCCGGGTGTTGTAAGCAAATTTTTGTTTTCTTTACGAGTAAATATGTAATATATATTTCTTGCTTTCTATTTAATAATATCTGTTAATTTTAAATATTAAACAATTCTTGAAGGTAGAAACTATTTTCTGAACGAAAAAATGTCGCTCATATGACACAATGACCAAATATGAAAAACTCTGAAATTGTATTATAAATTGAAAATTCTCTGTATATCTTATGTAAACATTAAATACAACATTGTTCAAAACATTTTTATTCATAATATATAATTAATTCCCCCCGAAGGGGAGGGCCGATCCCGGAGGTAGTGCAATACCGGGCCGACCCGTGGTGGGAGAGGAGCAAGCCCCTGCAACCCCACCAGGTTTCAAAAATCAGTTAATCTCGATGTGATCATTTGATCACGTACCGGAGATTAAGCCGATAAGAACAGATACTACACTTTGATCTTAGCCAAAAGGCCGAGAAGCGATGCGGAAAACAATGCGGAGGTCCTCCTGGACCTCCTCTAAACCTACACTTTCCGGGTATTTCAACTTTCGCATGGCTTGCCAGAGCTCGGCCCGACTCACACGGTGTGGGAGGAGGGAAAGTGAAGGAAAGTGAGCGCTAAATATGTGCTATGACTTGCCCACCAACTCCTTTAAATATTTGAGAGAGAGTGTGGTATGAGAGAGAGAGAGAGAGAGAGAGAGAGAGAGAGAGAGGGACGAACAACGACGGATTCAGACATTTTGAATCAATACTTTAGTGATAAGGAGTTTGAAATATAAATAATTTTATTATCATTGGATAGCCCTAACAAAAACTCTACAATATATGTCCTGTGAAATTTTCATGAAACTTACTTTAAAATGAGATATTAGCGGTAGAAGATTGGCTCATTCTCGGATTTCCACTTATTAAAATGTATATTACTCCTTTAAATGAGTGGTCACATGACATAATTATAGTCGTCAGTGTTCACAAAAAGTAGACGAACAAATGTTCGAACTCGGTTCTCAAATCAGATTACTGTAAATAGTAGTTTATCTCTAGAGCGAATATTGAAAATGAGCGATAACTAGTGAGAATTAGCTGCAGGCATCATGAATGCAATATTAAATGGTGCGGAGACCCAAAAGACATCAAATGAACTCAAAAAACTCACAAATATACCTGAATAATGAAATATGATTTAAAAACTGAAATAAAATTCAGCAAAACTTGTGCTATCTCCGGGATTCGATCTCTCCCGCCCGCGCAGCAAAGGTATTAGTTCTGTACCGAGAACGTTACCAATACACTACCTGTGCTAATGTTATGAATGTTTCTTATCTCTTGATGACCTTTTTTTAATTTCATATTCATATTTACATGTTCATGTACATACATGTACATACATACATACGTGCGCAAGTATGACTACGTGACACATATACACTTCTCTCGCTTACGACATACCACGTTGAGAACACGCCATCCCGTCCGATCTGGCAAGTAAGCAACAGTTGGCGGTTAGACGTTGGCCGGTTAGTACTTGGATCGGAGACGGCTGGGAATCCCGGGTGTTGTAAGCAAATTTTTGTTTCTTTACGAGTAAATATGTAATATATATTTTCTTGCTTTCTATTTAATAATATCTGTTAATTTTAAATATTAAACAATTCTTGAAGGTAGAAACTATTTTCTGAACGAAAAATGTCGCTCATAGACACAATGACCAAATATTGAAAAACTCTGAAATTGTATTATAAATGAAAATTCTCTGTATATATGTTATGTAAACATTAAATACAACATTGTTCAAACATTTCTATTCATAATATATAATAATTCCCCCCGAAGGGGAGGGCCGATCCCGGAGGTAGTGCAATACGGGCCGACCCGTGGTGGGAGAGGAGCAAGCCCCTGCAACCCCACCAGGTTTCAAAAATCAGTTAATCTCGATGTGATCATTTGATCACGTACCGGAGATTAAGCCGATAAGAACAGGATAAGCGTGTTTATCAACATGAATTATATAAAACAACTCAAGTGAAGATATGTTTGCCGCAAGCGGCGGTTACCACAAACAACTGGTAAAATAATAAGCAGTAATAGGGAATAAGTCAATGGATGTGTTGTTTAACAACCATGTAAACGAAAGGCAATAATAAGGTTAAGTGACATGATGAGCAAATGAATAGGCATAAACACGCTTCTGTTCTTTGAAGAAGATGAGAGTCTTTACTCTATATTTTTGAGACTGATAGATAAATAATTTATTTAAGGAGCATAAGGCTCATAAAGAGGAGAGAGAGAGAGAGAGTGAGAGAGAGAGAGAATTAGAGTTAGAATTAGAGTTAGAATTAGAGTTAGTGTTAGATTTAGAAAGAGTAAGGATAGATGTGAATAAATATGAATGAGAAGGTGAGTAAATATGAAAGGCTTAAGCCTTGTGATAAGAGAAAGAGAGAGAGAGAGAGAGAGAGAGACTAGGCTGGTGTTTGGCCTCTTCGGCGTTAGACTAGGAGGAGGAGGAGAGGAGGGGGAGGAGGAGGAGGAGGAGGAGGAGGAGGAGGAGGAGGAGGAAGGGAGGGGAAGGGCTCGACCGCGGATGTGCTCGGTGTAGATCTCTTGACTCGCTCGGATGACGTCAGAGACCGCGAGGCGCTTCATGAGCGCGGCGTACTTCCTCGAGATGCCGAGAGAGGCGGGTGGCCGTGCCGTTGAGCGGGCAGAAGGCGCCGAGCGAGCCGATGACGTAGGCGTCGCAGACGACCTTGTACCCCTTGGCCTCGAGCGAGCGAGCGACGACGTCGTACTTCCTCCGCTTCACGTCCCGAATCTGCAGCAAGAGTCCTTTGTGTTTTGAAACGGGATCGCGACATCAACGACCGAAGCATCCGACCCCGGTGGTCTAGCACCACGAGATCGGGCCGCTCCGGCCCTTGATGTAAAGAGGAAGGGAGTGGCTGATTGATGTAGATGTCGCCGTCGGCTGGACGCTTGGCAGCGCGGTGGAGTCGAGCGAGGATGGCGTCGTGGCGCTTCTGGATGAGACGAGTGTGGAAGCCGCAGTGTTGGAGGAGGTGGGGGGGGTCTCCATGGCATATCCGCACCGCCTGCAAGCGCTTGTCCGTCTGGTCGCCCATCTCCGCGCGCCGTTGACCGGAAGGACGTTGAGTCGAGCCCGGTGGATGAAGCGCCAGTCGCGGA
>CALZFC010000060.1:2527500-2569535 GCA_945643635.1 Allodiplogaster sudhausi | reverse complement strand
AGCCCTAAGCCTAAGCCTAAGCCTAAGCTAAGCCTAAGCCTAAAGCCTAAGCCTAAGCCTAAGCCTAAGCTAAGCCTAAGCCTAAGCCCTAAGCCTAAGCCTAAGCCTAAGCCTAAGCCTAAGCCTAAGCCTAAGCCTAAGCTAAGCCTAAGCCTAAGCCTAAGCCTAAGCCTAAGCCCTAAGCCTAAGCCTAAGCCTAAGCCTAAGCCTAAGCTAAGCCTAAGCCTAAGCCTAAGCCTAAACCTAAGCCTAAGCCTAAGCCTAAGCCTAAGGCCTAAGCCTAAGGCCTAAGCCTAAGCCTAAGCCTAAGCCTAAGCCTAAGCCTAAGCCTAAGCCTAAGCCTAAGCCTAAGCCTAAGCTAAGCCTAAGCCTAAGCCTAAGCCTAAGCCTAAGCCTAAGCCTAAGCCTAAGCTAAGCCTAAGCCTAAGCCTAAGCCTAAGCCTAAGCCTAAGCCTAAGCCTAAGCCTAAGCCTAAGCCTAAGCCTAAGCTAAGCCTAAGCCTAAGCCTAAGCCTAAGCCTAAGCCTAATAAGCCTAAGCCTAAGCCTAAGCCTAAGCCTAAGCCTAAGCCTAAGCCTAAGCCTAAGCCTAAGCCTAAGCCTAAGCCTAAGCTAAGCCTAAGCCTAAGCCTAAGCTAATAAGCCTAAGCCTAAGCCTAAGCCTAAGCCTAAGCCTAAGCCTAAGCCTAAGCCTAAGCCTATAAGCCTAAGCCTAAGCCTAAGCCTAAGCCTAAGCCTAAGCCTAAGCCTAAGCCTAAGCCTAAGCCTAAGCCTAAGCCTAAGCCTAGCCTAAGCCTAAGCCTAAGCCTAAGGCCTAAGCCTAAGCCTAAGCCTAGCCTAAGCCTAAGCCTAAGCCTAAGCCTAAGCCTAAGCCTAAGCCTAAGCCTAAGCCTAAGCCTAAGCCTAAGCCTAAGCCTAAAGCCTAAGCTAAGCCTAAGCCTAAGCCTAAGCTAAGCCTAAGCCTAAGCCTAAGCCTAAGCCTAAGCCTAAGCCTAAGCCTAAGCCTAAGCCTAAGCCTAAGCCTAAGCCTAAGCCTAAGCTAAGCCTAAGCCTAAGCCTAAGCCTAAGCCTAAGCCTAAGCCTAAGCCTAAGCCTAAGCCTAAGCCTAATCCTAAGCCTAAGCCTAAGCCTAAGCCTAAGCCTAAGCCTAAGCCTAAGCTAAGCCTAAGCTAAGCCTAAGCCTAAGCCTAAGCCTAAGCCTAAGCCTAAGCCTAAGCCTAAGCCTAAGCCTAAGCCTAAGCCTAAGCCTAAGCCTAAGCCTAAGCCTAAGCCTAAGCCTAAGCCTAAGCCTATAAGCCTAAGCCTAAGCCTAAGCCTAAGCCTAAGCCTAAGCCTAAGCCTAAGCCTAAGCCTAAGCCTAAGCCTAAGCCTAAGCCTAAGCCTAAGCCTAAGCCTAAGCCTAGCCTAAGCCTAAGCCTAAGCCTAAGCCTAAGCCTAAGCCTAAGCCTAAGCCTAAGCCTAAGCCTAAGCCTAAGCCTAAGCCTAAGCCTAAGCCTAAGCCTAAGCCTAAGCCTAAACTAAGCCTAAGCCTAACTTGAATCAGATAGAGCACGTCGCGCTGATTCAGAATATGTGCCACACTTGCTCCAAAAGTAGCGGGAAAGGGTCGTTTTCATTAAAGCAAATTTTACAGCTTTAATCAAACTTAAATGGTCCAATGGGAAAGATGTTTTTCGAGCAATGTACCAATAAACCCTTGGGGGTCCTTAGGGTTCCCCTAAGGGTCCCCTAAGGGACCCCCAAGAGTTCCCCTAAGGGTCCCCTAAGGGTCCCCTAAGGGACCCCTAAGGGTCCCCTAAGGGTCCCCTAAGGGACCCCTAAGGGTCCCCTAAGGGACCCCCAAAGGGTCCCCTAAGGGTCCCCTAAGGGACCCCCAAAGGGTCCCCTAAGGGTCCCCTAAGGGTCCCCAAAGGGTCCCCTAAGGGTCCCCTAAGGGACCCCCAAAGGGTCCCCTAAGGGTCCCCTAAGGGACCCCCAAAGGGTCCCCTAAGGGTCCCCTAAGAGTCCCCTAAGGGACCCCCAAAGGGTCCCCTAAGGGACCCCAAAGGGTCCCCTAAGGGTCCCCTAAGGGTCCCCTAAGGGACCCCCATAGGGTCCCCAAAGGGTCCCCTAAGGGTCCCCTAAGAGTCCCCTAAGGGACCCCCAAAGGGTCCCCTAAGGGTCCCCTAAGGGTCCCTAAGGGACCCCAAAGGGTCCCCTAAGGGTCCCCTAAGGGTCCCCTAAGGTCCCCTAAGGGTCCCCTAAGAGTCCCCTAAGGGACCCCCAAAGGGTCCCCTAAGGGTCCCCCAAGGGACCCCCAAGGGTCCCCTAAGGGTCCCCTAAGGGTCCCCTAAAGGACCCCCAAAGGGTCCCCTAAGTTGGTTTGGGGGTCCCCTAAACTTCACTTGGAGTTCTGGACTTAGACATTTTTGGGTGGTATAGGAGATAAGTACCCTTAATTGGGGTCCTAGGTAGACAAAGGGTACCATTTCTTTCTGCCCACGTCGAGTTACGTACGTATATGTATAGACTTATAGCTTAGTGCTAGGTTTGTTTTCACCGTTACACGACGAAAAAACGACATTTGGGGGGTCTATATCTCGAGTTGGGGTATAGCTACAAGGGAGATCCTTAGGTATCTGAGCTGCGCAGCTCGTGGGGTGAGCTTAGAGCACCATTGCAGCCCTGTAGCTCTTCTAGAAAAAGCTTAGGAACCGGCCGGGGGGACATATCTTAAGTACTCCATACAAACCCTCCAGGTCCAAAATTAAATTGCGCCAGCGCTATCGCGCTGGCGCTAAGCCTAAGCCTAAGCCTAAGCCTAAGCCTAAGCCTAAGCCTAAGCCTAAGTCGAGTCTCTCGAGGGACGAATTGGGATCTACTTGACGAATTGGGATCTACTTGACGAATTGGGATCTACTTGACGAATTGGGATCTACATGACGAATTGGGATCTACTTGACGAATTGTGATCTACTTGACGAATTGGAATTTACTTGAAGAATTGGGATCTACTTGACGATTTGATATCTACTTGAGGAATTGGGATCTACTTGACAAATTTTGATATACTTGACGAATTGGGATCTACTTGACGAATTGGGATCTACTTGGCGAATTGAGATATACTTGATGAATTGGGATCTACTTGACGAATTGGGATCTACTTGGCGAATTGAGATCTACTTGACGAATTGGGATCTACTTGACGACTTGGGATCTACTTGACGAATTGGGATCTACTTGACGAATTGGGATCTACATGACGAATTGGATCTACTTGACGAATTGTGATCTACTTGACGAATTGGAATTTACTTGAAGAATTGGGATCTACTTGACGATTTGATATCTACTTGAGGAATTGGGATCTACTTGACAAATTTTGATATACTTGACGAATTGGGATCTACTTGACGAATTGGGATCTACTTGGCGAATTGAGATATACTTGATGAATTGGGATCTACTTGACGAATTGGGATCTACTTGGCGAATTGAGATCTACTTGACGAATTGGGATCTACTTGACGACTTGGGATCTACTTGACGAATTGTGATCTACTTGACGAATTGGGATCTACTTGACGTATTGGGATCTACTTGACGAATTGGGATCTACTTGACGAATTGGGATCTACTTGACGAATTGTGATCTACTTGACGAATTGGGATCTACTTGACGAATTGGGATCTACTTGACGAATTGGGATCTACTTGACGAATTGGGATCTACTTGGCGAATTGAGATCTACTTGACGAATTGGGATCTACTTGACGAAATGGGATCTACTTGACGAATTGGGATCTACTTGGCGAATTGAGATCTACTTGACGAATTGGGATCTACTTGACGAATTGGGATCTACTTGACGAATTTTGATCTACTTGACGAATTGGGATCTACTTGACGAATTGGGATCTACTTGACGAATTTTGATCTACTTGACGAATTGGGATCTACTTGACGAATTGGGATCTACTTGACTAATTGGGATCTACTTAACGAATTGGGATCTACTTGACGAATTGGGATCAACTTGACGAATTGGATCTACTTGACGAATTGGGATCTACTTGACGAATTGGGATCTACTTGACGAATTGGGATCTACTTGGCGAATTGAGATCTACTTGACGAATTGGGATCTAATTGACGAATTGGGATCTACTTGACGAATTGGGATCTACTTGACGAATTAGGATCTACTTGACAAATTGGGATCTACTTGACGAATTGGGATCTACTTGGCGAATTGAGATCTACTTGACGAATTGGGATCTACTTGACGAATTGGGATCTACTTGACGAATTTTGATCTACTTGACGAATTGGGATCTACTTGACGAATTGGGATCTACTTGACGAATTTTGATCTACTTGACGAATTGGGATCTACTTGACGAATTGGGATCTACTTGACTAATTGGGATCTACTTAACGAATTGGGATCTACTTGACGAATTGGATCTACTTGACGAATTTTGATCTACTTGACGAATTGGGATCTACTTGACGAATTGGGATCTACTTGGCGAATTGAGATCTACTTGACGAATTGGGATCTACTTGACGAATTGGGATCTACTTGACGAATTTTGATCTACTTGACGAATTGGGATCTACTTGACGAATGGGATCTACTTGACGAATTTTGATCTACTTGACGAATTGGGATCTACTTGACGAATTGGGATCTACTTGACTAATTGGGATCTACTTAACGAATTGGGATCTACTTGACGAATTGGGATCAACTTGACGAATTGGGATCTACTTGACGAATTGGGATCTACTTGACGAATTGGGATCTACTTGACGAATTGGGATCTACTTGGCGAATTGAGATCTACTTGACGAATTGGGATCTAATTGACGAATTGGGATCTACTTGACGAATTGGGATCTACTTGACGAATTGGGATCTACTTGAGAAATTGGGATCTACTTAACGAATTGGGATCTACTTGACGAATTGGGATCTACTTGACGAATTGGGATCTACTTGGCGAATTGAGATCTACTTGACGAATTGGGATCTACTTGACGAATTGGGATCTACTTGACGAATTGGGATCTACTTGATGAATTGGGATCTACTTGACGAATTGGGATCTACTTGGCGAATTGAGATCTACTTGACGAATTGGGATCTACTTGACGACTTGGGATCTACTTGACGAATTGTGATCTACTTGACGAATTGACACCGTGGAGGGCGAGAGCGAGAGGAGCTCGTCCGTTGAGGGCGAGAGCGAGAGGAGCTCGTCCGTGGAGGGCGAGAGCGAGAGGAGATCGTCTGTGGAATGCGAGAGCGAGAGGAGCTCGTCCATGTCCAGCGCAGCCAGTTCTCATCGAGTCTCTCGAGGGAGGGCGAGAGCGAGAGGAGCTCGTCCGTGTCCAACTTGGCCAGTTCTCATTAAGGTGCGAATACTAGATGGACTGCGAATTGCGCATGAACAAGCAAGGGAGAATAACGAGAGAGCGGACGAGAAAATTAAGAAGGCTTACGATGATAGGAATGGAGTTGCTGTTAGGGAATACCCAAAAGTAGGAGATCGGGTTCTTGTGATATTGGCTGCAGAGAAAAGAACCGCCGCTTCTCCTAAACTGACTAGCCCATGGCAAGGACCATTCCGAGTGTTGGATATGAGCGAAAATTCGGCTAAGGTGAAAAAATAAAAAGGAAGAAACGAACTTGTGATTCCGTTTGATCAATTGAAATTGGTTAGAAGGGAAGAAAATGAGAGTAAAGAAGGGAAGAAAAAGCAGAAAAGGAGAAAACGGGTGCAGAAAAGAATGAATGTTGTTTGCAGGAAGGAGTATCTGCCCGAGTGGAACGGAGCGGTCTTGGCTGGTGCCGGATGCGTTTAAGAATGCACTCGGACATCGCCGAGATAGAACATTCATCCCGTGCAAAGGAGCAGTCAAACTTCTGCAAGCCCTCCGTCATCTGCAGTAACTGAAATCGAGAGTAGTCGTCATCGTGGTCTCGTGGGAAGAGGACGAAGATAGGGCCCTACTGGAGAAATAGATAGAGGAGCAACTGAAGAGACTCGTGGAAATGGCAGATGAAGCCAAGTCTGAGGTGATGGCTGGGCCAGACATGCCACCAGACGATATCAGTCAGACTGAGATGGAAGCAATGACCGCGTGTGTACTCCCAGTCGACAAGTCAACACGGATGACGGTATTAGGAACATCTACGAAGGGGTTTGATCGACGGTGCCAGCCTACCTTCTGTATGGAACAAGGAAACGGAAGGAGGAAATCAAAGAGTGGATGGCTCTCAGACATTTAAAGGAACTAGGGCGAGCGGTTGGACTGAGCTTGGACTTCTTGCAAGGTGAGTCCTGGGTGCAATAAATTGTAGTGAAAGATGAGTATAGTAGGAGACAAATGAATGATCACGGAAATGAGAAGATATTTGTTGCAGCATCGCGATGGGACAGACAGACAAGAGGATGATTTCGCGGTGGTAGGAACTTCAGCAGATGCAACTTCAGAGGTAACGGCGACGGCGACTTTGGTGGACGTGGCGGATTCCGGGGACGCGGAGGAGGAGGATTCCGCGGTAGCAGACCGTCTTTCCGCCCTTATTAGAGTCGGGGCGACTCTAATGGTGAAGGGGGATGTAGAGAGAGGCTTCTCCCTCCTCTCTCTTTTCGCGAGAGTGAGAGGCGCTCGTCCGTGGTCAGCTCGGCCAGTTCTCATCGAGTCTCTCGAGGGACGAATTGGGATCTACTTGACGAATTGGGATCTACTTGACGAATTGGGATCTACTTGACGAATTGGGATCTACTTGACGAATTGTGATCTACTTGACGAATTGGAATTTACTTGAAGAATTGGGATCTACTTGACGATTTGATATCTACTTGAGGAATTGGGATCTACTTGACAAATTTTGATATACTTGACGAATTGGGATCTACTTGACGAATTGGGATCTACTTGGCGAATTGAGATATACTTGATGAATTGGGATCTACTTGACGAATTGGGATCTACTTGGCGAATTGAGATCTACTTGACGAATTGGGATCTACTTGACGACTTGGGATCTACTTGACGAATTGTGATCTACTTGACGAATTGGGATCTACTTGACGTATTGGGATCTACTTGACGAATTGGGATCTACTTGACGAATTGGGATCTACTTGACAAATTGGGATCTACTTGACGAATTGGGATCTACTTGGCGAATTGAGATCTACTTGACGAATTGGGATCTACTTGACGAATTGGGATCTACTTGACTAATTGGGATCTACTTAACGAATTGGGATCTACTTGACGAATTGGGATCAACTTGACGAATTGGGATCTACTTGACGAATTGGGATCTACTTGACGAATTGGGATCTACTTGACGAATTGGGATCTACTTGACGAATTGGGATCTACTTGACGAATTGGGATCTACTTGGCGAATTGAGATCTACTTGACGAATTGGGATCTAATTGACGAATTGGGATCTACTTGACGAATTGGGATCTACTTGACGAATTGGGATCTACTTGACAAATTGGGATCTACTTAACGAATTGGGATCTACTTGACGAATTGGGATCTACTTGACGAATTGGGATCTACTTGGCGAATTGAGATCTACTTGACGAATTGGGATCTACTTGACGAATTGGGATCTACTTGACGAATTGGGATCTACTTGATGAATTGGGATCTACTTGACGAATTGGGATCTACTTGGCGAATTGAGATCTACTTGACGAATTGGGATCTACTTGACGACTTGGGATCTACTTGACGAATTGTGATCTACTTGACGAATTGACACCGTGGAGGGCGAGAGCGAGAGGAGCTCGTCCGTTGAGGGCGAGAGCGAGAGGAGCTCGTCCGTGGAGGGCGAGAGCGAGAGGAGATCGTCTGTGGAATGCGAGAGCGAGAGGAGCTCGTCCATGTCCAGCGCAGCCAGTTCTCATCGAGTCTCTCGAGGGAGGGCGAGAGCGAGAGGAGCTCGTCCGTGTCCAACTTGGCCAGTTCTCATTAAGGTGCGAATACTAGATGGACTGCGAATTGCGCATGAACAAGCAAGGGAGAATAACGAGAGAGCGGACGAGAAAATTAAGAAGGCTTACGATGATAGGAATGGAGTTGCTGTTAGGGAATACCCAAAAGTAGGAGATCGGGTTCTTGTGATATTGGCTGCAGAGAAAAGAACCGCCGCTTCTCCTAAACTGACTAGCCCATGGCAAGGACCATTCCGAGTGTTGGATATGAGCGAAAATTCGGCTAAGGTGAAAAAATAAAAAGGAAGAAACGAACTTGTGATTCCGTTTGATCAATTGAAATTGGTTAGAAGGGAAGAAAATGAGAGTAAAGAAGGGAAGAAAAAGCAGAAAAGGAGAAAACGGGTGCAGAAAAGAATGAATGTTGTTTGCAGGAAGGAGTATCTGCCCGAGTGGAACGGAGCGGTCTTGGCTGGTGCCGGATGCGTTTAAGAATGCACTCGGACATCGCCGAGATAGAACATTCATCCCGTGCAAAGGAGCAGTCAAACTTCTGCAAGCCCTCCGTCATCTGCAGTAACTGAAATCGAGAGTAGTCGTCATCGTGGTCTCGTGGGAAGAGGACGAAGATAGGGCCCTACTGGAGAAATAGATAGAGGAGCAACTGAAGAGACTCGTGGAAATGGCAGATGAAGCCAAGTCTGAGGTGATGGCTGGGCCAGACATGCCACCAGACGATATCAGTCAGACTGAGATGGAAGCAATGACCGCGTGTGTACTCCCAGTCGACAAGTCAACACGGATGACGGTATTAGGAACATCTACGAAGGGGTTTGATCGACGGTGCCAGCCTACCTTCTGTATGGAACAAGGAAACGGAAGGAGGAAATCAAAGAGTGGATGGCTCTCAGACATTTAAAGGAACTAGGACGAGCGGTTGGACTGAGCTTGGACTTCTTGCAAGGTGAGTCCTGGGTGCAATAAATTGTAGTGAAAGATGAGTATAGTAGGAGACAAATGAATGATCACGGAAATGAGATATTTGTTGCAGCATCGCGATGGGACAGACAGACAAGAGGATGATTTCGCGGTGGTAGGAACTTCAGCAGATGCAACTTCAGAGGTAACGGCGACGGCGACTTTGGTGGACGTGGCGGATTCCGGGGACGCGGAGGAGGAGGATTCCGCGGTAGCAGACCGTCTTTCCGCCCTTATTAGAGTCGGGGCGACTCTAATGGTGAAGGGGGATGTAGAGAGAGGCTTCTCCCTCCTCTCTCTTTTCGCGAGAGTGAGAGGCGCTCGTCCGTGGTCAGCTCGGCCAGTTCTCATCGAGTCTCTCGAGGGACGAATTGGGATCTGCTTGACGAATTGGGATCTACTTGACGAATTGGGATCTACTTGACGAATTGGGATCTACTTGACGAATTGTGATCTACTTGACGAATTGGAATTTACTTGAAGAATTGGGATCTACTTGACGATTTGATATCTACTTGAGGAATTGGGATCTACTTGACAAATTTTGATATACTTGACGAATTGGGATCTACTTGACGAATTGGGATCTACTTGGCGAATTGAGATATACTTGATGAATTGGGATCTACTTGACGAATTGGGATCTACTTGGCGAATTGAGATCTACTTGACGAATTGGGATCTACTTGACGACTTGGGATCTACTTGACGAATTGTGATCTACTTGACGAATTGGGATCTACTTGACGTATTGGGATCTACTTGACGAATTGGGATCTACTTGACGAATTGGGATCTACTTGACGAATTGTGATCTACTTGACGAATTGGGATCTACTTGACGAATTGGGATCTACTTGACGAATTGGGATCTACTTGACGAATTGGGATCTACTTGACGAATTGGGATCTACTTGACGAATTGGGATCTACTTGACGAATTTTGATCTACTTGACGAATTGGGATCTACTTGACGAATTGGGATCTACTTGACTAATTGGGATCTACTTAACGAATTGGGATCTACTTGACGAATTGGGATCAACTTGACGAATTGGGATCTACTTGACGAATTGGGATCTACTTGACGAATTGGGATCTACTTGACGAATTGGGATCTACTTGGCGAATTGAGATCTACTTGACGAATTGGGATCTAATTGACGAATTGGGATCTACTTGACGAATTGGGATCTACTTGACGAATTGGGATCTACTTGACAAATTGGGATCTACTTGACGAATTGGGATCTACTTGACGAATTGGGATCTACTTGACGAATTGGGATCTACTTGGCGAATTGAGATCTACTTGACGAATTGGGATCTACTTGACGAATTGGGATCTACTTGACGAATTGGGATCTACTTGATGAATTGGGATCTACTTGACGAATTGGGATCTACTTGGCGAATTGAGATCTACTTGACGAATTGGGATCTACTTGACGACTTGGGATCTACTTGACGAATTGTGATCTACTTGACGAATTGACACCGTGGAGGGCGAGAGCGAGAGGAGCTCGTCCGTTGAGGGCGAGAGCGAGAGGAGCTCGTCCGTGGAGGGCGAGAGCGAGAGGAGATCGTCTGTGGAATGCGAGAGCGAGAGGAGCTCGTCCATGTCCAGCGCAGCCAGTTCTCATCGAGTCTCTCGAGGGAGGGCGAGAGCGAGAGGAGCTCGTCCGTGTCCAACTTGGCCAGTTCTCATTAAGGTGCGAATACTAGATGGACTGCGAATTGCGCATGAACAAGCAAGGGAGAATAACGAGAGAGCGGACGAGAAAATTAAGAAGGCTTACGATGATAGGAATGGAGTTGCTGTTAGGGAATACCCAAAAGTAGGAGATCGGGTTCTTGTGATATTGGCTGCAGAGAAAAGAACCGCCGCTTCTCCTAAACTGACTAGCCCATGGCAAGGACCATTCCGAGTGTTGGATATGAGCGAAAATTCGGCTAAGGTGAAAAAATAAAAAGGAAGAAACGAACTTGTGATTCCGTTTGATCAATTGAAATTGGTTAGAAGGGAAGAAAATGAGAGTAAAGAAGGGAAGAAAAAGCAGAAAAGGAGAAAACGGGTGCAGAAAAGAATGAATGTTGTTTGCAGGAAGGAGTATCTGCCCGAGTGGAACGGAGCGGTCTTGGCTGGTGCCGGATGCGTTTAAGAATGCACTCGGACATCGCCGAGATAGAACATTCATCCCGTGCAAAGGAGCAGTCAAACTTCTGCAAGCCCTCCGTCATCTGCAGTAACTGAAATCGAGAGTAGTCGTCATCGTGGTCTCGTGGGAAGAGGACGAAGATAGGGCCCTACTGGAGAAATAGATAGAGGAGCAACTGAAGAGACTCGTGGAAATGGCAGATGAAGCCAAGTCTGAGGTGATGGCTGGGCCAGACATGCCACCAGACGATATCAGTCAGACTGAGATGGAAGCAATGACCGCGTGTGTACTCCCAGTCGACAAGTCAACACGGATGACGGTATTAGGAACATCTACGAAGGGGTTTGATCGACGGTGCCAGCCTACCTTCTGTATGGAACAAGGAAACGGAAGGAGGAAATCAAAGAGTGGATGGCTCTCAGACATTTAAAGGAACTAGGACGAGCGGTTGGACTGAGCTTGGACTTCTTGCAAGGTGAGTCCTGGGTGCAATAAATTGTAGTGAAAGATGAGTATAGTAGGAGACAAATGAATGATCACGGAAATGAGAAGATATTTGTTGCAGCATCGCGATGGGACAGACAGACAAGAGGATGATTTCGCGGTGGTAGGAACTTCAGCAGATGCAACTTCAGAGGTAACGGCGACGGCGACTTTGGTGGACGTGGCGGATTCCGGGGACGCGGAGGAGGAGGATTCCGCGGTAGCAGACCGTCTTTCCGCCCTTATTAGAGTCGGGGCGACTCTAATGGTGAAGGGGGATGTAGAGAGAGGCTTCTCCCTCCTCTCTCTTTTCGCGAGAGTGAGAGGCGCTCGTCCGTGGTCAGCTCGGCCAGTTCTCATCGAGTCTCTCGAGGGACGAATTGGGATCTACTTGACGAATTGGGATCTACTTGACGAATTGGGATCTACTTGACGAATTGGGATCTACTTGACGAATTGTGATCTACTTGACGAATTGGAATTTACTTGAAGAATTGGGATCTACTTGACGATTTGATATCTACTTGAGGAATTGGGATCTACTTGACAAATTTTGATATACTTGACGAATTGGGATCTACTTGACGAATTGGGATCTACTTGGCGAATTGAGATATACTTGATGAATTGGGATCTACTTGACGAATTGGGATCTACTTGGCGAATTGAGATCTACTTGACGAATTGGGATCTACTTGACGACTTGGGATCTACTTGACGAATTGTGATCTACTTGACGAATTGGGATCTACTTGACGTATTGGGATCTACTTGACGAATTGGGATCTACTTGACGAATTGGGATCTACTTGACGAATTGTGATCTACTTGACGAATTGGGATCTACTTGACGAATTGGGATCTACTTGACGAATTGGGATCTACTTGACGAATTGGGATCTACTTGACGAATTGGGATCTACTTGACGAATTGGGATCTACTTGACGAATTTTGATCTACTTGACGAATTGGGATCTACTTGACGAATTGGGATCTACTTGACTAATTGGGATCTACTTAACGAATTGGGATCTACTTGACGAATTGGGATCAACTTGACGAATTGGGATCTACTTGACGAATTGGGATCTACTTGACGAATTGGGATCTACTTGACGAATTGGGATCTACTTGGCGAATTGAGATCTACTTGACGAATTGGGATCTAATTGACGAATTGGGATCTACTTGACGAATTGGGATCTACTTGACGAATTGGGATCTACTTGACAAATTGGGATCTACTTGACGAATTGGGATCTACTTGACGAATTGGGATCTACTTGACGAATTGGGATCTACTTGGCGAATTGAGATCTACTTGACGAATTGGGATCTACTTGACGAATTGGGATCTACTTGACGAATTGGGATCTACTTGATGAATTGGGATCTACTTGACGAATTGGGATCTACTTGGCGAATTGAGATCTACTTGACGAATTGGGATCTACTTGACGACTTGGGATCTACTTGACGAATTGTGATCTACTTGACGAATTGACACCGTGGAGGGCGAGAGCGAGAGGAGCTCGTCCGTTGAGGGCGAGAGCGAGAGGAGCTCGTCCGTGGAGGGCGAGAGCGAGAGGAGATCGTCTGTGGAATGCGAGAGCGAGAGGAGCTCGTCCATGTCCAGCGCAGCCAGTTCTCATCGAGTCTCTCGAGGGAGGGCGAGAGCGAGAGGAGCTCGTCCGTGTCCAACTTGGCCAGTTCTCATTAAGGTGCGAATACTAGATGGACTGCGAATTGCGCATGAACAAGCAAGGGAGAATAACGAGAGAGCGGACGAGAAAATTAAGAAGGCTTACGATGATAGGAATGGAGTTGCTGTTAGGGAATACCCAAAAGTAGGAGATCGGGTTCTTGTGATATTGGCTGCAGAGAAAAGAACCGCCGCTTCTCCTAAACTGACTAGCCCATGGCAAGGACCATTCCGAGTGTTGGATATGAGCGAAAATTCGGCTAAGGTGAAAAAATAAAAAGGAAGAAACGAACTTGTGATTCCGTTTGATCAATTGAAATTGGTTAGAAGGGAAGAAAATGAGAGTAAAGAAGGGAAGAAAAAGCAGAAAAGGAGAAAACGGGTGCAGAAAAGAATGAATGTTGTTTGCAGGAAGGAGTATCTGCCCGAGTGGAACGGAGCGGTCTTGGCTGGTGCCGGATGCGTTTAAGAATGCACTCGGACATCGCCGAGATAGAACATTCATCCCGTGCAAAGGAGCAGTCAAACTTCTGCAAGCCCTCCGTCATCTGCAGTAACTGAAATCGAGAGTAGTCGTCATCGTGGTCTCGTGGGAAGAGGACGAAGATAGGGCCCTACTGGAGAAATAGATAGAGGAGCAACTGAAGAGACTCGTGGAAATGGCAGATGAAGCCAAGTCTGAGGTGATGGCTGGGCCAGACATGCCACCAGACGATATCAGTCAGACTGAGATGGAAGCAATGACCGCGTGTGTACTCCCAGTCGACAAGTCAACACGGATGACGGTATTAGGAACATCTACGAAGGGGTTTGATCGACGGTGCCAGCCTACCTTCTGTATGGAACAAGGAAACGGAAGGAGGAAATCAAAGAGTGGATGGCTCTCAGACATTTAAAGGAACTAGGACGAGCGGTTGGACTGAGCTTGGACTTCTTGCAAGGTGAGTCCTGGGTGCAATAAATTGTAGTGAAAGATGAGTATAGTAGGAGACAAATGAATGATCACGGAAATGAGAAGATATTTGTTGCAGCATCGCGATGGGACAGACAGACAAGAAGATGATTTCGCGGTGGTAGGAACTTCAGCAGATGCAACTTCAGAGGTAACGGCGACGGCGACTTTGGTGGACGTGGCGGATTCCGGGGACGCGGAGGAGGAGGATTCCGCGGTAGCAGACCGTCTTTCCGCCCTTATTAGAGTCGGGGCGACTCTAATGGTGAAGGGGGATGTAGAGAGAGGCTTCTCCCTCCTCTCTCTTTTCGCGAGAGTGAGAGGCGCTCGTCCGTGGTCAGCTCGGCCAGTTCTCATCGAGTCTCTCGAGGGACGAATTGGGATCTACTTGACGAATTGGGATCTACTTGACGAATTGGGATCTACTTGACGAATTGGGATCTACTTGACGAATTGTGATCTACTTGACGAATTGGAATTTACTTGAAGAATTGGGATCTACTTGACGATTTGATATCTACTTGAGGAATTGGGATCTACTTGACAAATTTTGATATACTTGACGAATTGGGATCTACTTGACGAATTGGGATCTACTTGGCGAATTGAGATATACTTGATGAATTGGGATCTACTTGACGAATTGGGATCTACTTGGCGAATTGAGATCTACTTGACGAATTGGGATCTACTTGACGACTTGGGATCTACTTGACGAATTGTGATCTACTTGACGAATTGGGATCTACTTGACGTATTGGGATCTACTTGACGAATTGGGATCTACTTGACGAATTGGGATCTACTTGACGAATTGTGATCTACTTGACGAATTGGGATCTACTTGACGAATTGGGATCTACTTGACGAATTGGGATCTACTTGACGAATTGGGACCGTGGAAGGCGAGAGCGAGAGGAGCTCGTCCGTTGAGGGCGAGAGCGAGAGGAGCTCGTCCGTGGAGGGCGAGAGCGAGAGGAGATCGTCAGTGGAATGCGAGAGCGAGAGGAGCTCGTCCATGTCCAGCTCAGCCAGTTCTCATCGAGTCTCTCGAGGGAGGGCGAGAGCGAGAGGAGCTCGTCCGTGTCCAAAATGGCCAGTTCTCATTAAGGTGCGAATGCTAGATGGACTGCGAATTGCGCATGAACAAGCAAGGGAGAATAACGAGAGAACGGCCGAGAAAATGATGATAGGAATGGAGTTGCAGGGAGGGAATACCCAAAAATAGGAGATCGGGTTCTTGTGATATTGGCTGCAGAGAAAAGAACCGCCGCTTTTCCTAAACTGACTAGCCCATGGCAAGGACCATTCCGAGTGTTGGATGTAAGCAAAAATTAGGCTAAGGTAAAAAAAGAAAAAGGAAGAAACGAACTAGTGATTCCGTTTGATCAGTTGAAATTGGTTAGTAGGGAAGAAAATGAGAGTGAAGAAGGAGAGAAAAAGCAGAAAAGGAGAAAACGGGTGCAGAAAAGAATGAATGTTGTTTGCAGGAAGGAGTATCCGCCCGAGTGGAACGGAGCGGTCTTGGCTATTGCCGGATGCGTGGAAGAATGCACTCGTGGGAAGAGGACGAAGATTGGGCCCTACTGGAGAAACAGACGAGGAGCAACTAAAGAGACTCGTGGAAATGGCAGAAGAAGCCAAGTCTGAGGTGATGGCTGGGCCAGACATGCCACCAGACGATATCAGTCAGACTGAGATGGAAGCAATGACCGCGTGTGTACTCCCAGTCGACAAGTCAACACGGATGACGGTATTAGGAACATCTACGAAGGGGTTTGATCGACGGTGCCAGCCTACCTTCTGTATGGAACAAGGAAACGGAAGGAGGAGATCAAAGAGTGGATGGCTCTCAGACATTTAAAGGAACTAGGACGAGCGGTTGGACTGAGCTTGGACTTCTTGCAAGGTGAGTCCTGGGTGCAATAAATTGTAGTGAAAGATGAGTATAGTAGGAGATAAATGAATGATCACGGAAATGAGAAGATATTTGTTGCAGCATCGCGATGGGACAGACAGACAAGAAGAGGATTTCGCGGTGGTAGGAACTTCAGCAGAGGCAACTTCAGAGGAAACGGCGACGGCGACTTTGGTGGACGTGGCGGATTCCGGGGACGCGGAGGAGGAGGATTCCGCGGCAGCATACCGTCTTTCCGCCCTTATTAGAGTCGGGGCGACTCTAATGGTGAAGGGGGATGTAGAGCGAGGCTTCTCCCTCCTCTCTCTTTTCGCGAGAGTGAGAGGCGCTCGTCCGTGGTCAGCTCGGTCAGTTCTCATCGAGTCTCTCGAGGGACGAATTGGGATCTACTTGACGAATTGGGATCTACTTGACGAATTGGGATCTACTTGACGAATTGGGATCTACTTGACGAATTGGGATCTACTTGACGAATTGGGATCTACTTGACGAATTGTGATCTACTTGACGAATTGGGATTTACTTGACGAATTGGGATCTACTTGACGATTTGATATCTACTTGACAAATTGGGATCTACTCGACGAATTGGGATCTACTCGACGAATTGGGATCTACTTGACGAATTGGGATCTACTTGACGAATTAGGATCTACTTGACGAATTGGGACCGTGGAAGGCGAGAGCGAGAGGAGCTCGTCCGTTGAGGGCGAGAGCGAGAGGAGCTCGTCCGTGGAAGGCGAGAGCGAGAGGAGATCGTCCGTGGAATGCGAGAGCGAGAGGAGCTCGTCCATGCCCAGCTCGGCCAGTTCTCATCGAGTCTCTCGAGGGAGGGCGAGAGCGAGAGGAGCTCGTCCGTGTCCAACTTGGCCAGTTCTCATTAAGGTGCGAATGCTAGATGGACTGCGAATTGCGCATGAACAAGCAAGGGAGAATAACGAGAGAGCGGCCGAGAAAATGATGATAGGAATGGAGTTGCAGGGAGGGAATACCCAAAAGTAGGAGATCGGGTTCTTGTGATATTGGCTGCAGAAAAAAGAACCGCCGCTTTTCCTAAACTGACTAGCCCATGGCAAGGACCATTCCGAGTGTTGGATGTGAGCAAAAATTCGGCTAAGCTAAAAAAAGAAAAAGGAAGAAACGAACTAGTGATTCCGTTTGATCAGTTGAAATTGGTTAGTAGGGAAAAAAATGAGAGTGAAGAAGGAGAGTTTAGCGTAGAATACGCCTGTAATAATCAAAATCATAACAATCAAGTATTTAAAGAAATCGACTTATTGCGCGTCATTTCAACCTATATCAGCGAAGTAGAATCATGTTTAAATATATCATGGCAGTCTGCATTGTGCGGAAACTTTATAAGAATTAAGCATAGAATACGCTTGTAAAACTCAAAATCGTAACAATCAAGTATTTTAAGAAATCGACTTTTTGAACGTCATTTCAACTTACATCAGCGAAGTAGAGACATGCTTAAACATATCATAGCAGACTGTATTGTGCAGAAAGTTTATCAGTATTTGGCATAGAATACTCCTGTAATAATCAAAGTCGTAACAATCAAGTATTTAAAGAAGTCGACTTATTGAACGTCATTTCAACCTATTACAGCGAAGGAGCGGCATGCTTAAATATATCATGGCAGTCTGCATTGTGCGGAAACTTTATAAGAATTAAGCATAGAATACGCTTGTAAAACTCAAAATCGTAACAATCAAGTATTTTAAGAAATCGACTTTTTGAACGTCATTTCAACTTACATCAGCGAAGTAGAGACATGCTTAAACATATCATATCAGGCTGTATTGTGCGGAAACTTTATCAGAATTTAGCATAGAATATGCCTGTAATAATCAAAATCGTAACAATCGAGTATTTAAAGAAGTCGACTTATTGAACGTCATTTCAACCTATTACAGCGAAGTAGCGGCATGCTTAAATATATCATGGCAGACTGCATTGTGCGGAAACTTTATCATAATTTAGCATAGAAAACAGTCGAGACGACGTTGGTGTGTCGCCTCTCGTGTGTATGTACATGTCGAACGTGGCCCCGGATCTCCCCAATAACGGTCTTACTACTGGGCTTCTTACATATAGATTTATCAGTTACACTTACATTTATCTCTTAACACAAGGGGCATATCTAGAGGGGGGAGATCCGTGGCCGGGAGAGCTGCCAGCCTCTCTTGGCAGATGTTCTCACCACTCTGGCTGGCAAGTGGTCGGAGCAGCCTCACCCCTTGAGGGGCGGGGCTACTCCACTCCCCGGCCACGTGACATCCCCCTTTACTGTTTTGACTGTTCCGTCAGTCTACAAAATAAAATAAAAGAATCTAAACTATCATTTATATATTCACACACAAAGAAACGGAGCGCCGTGGAAAAGAAAAACTGTAGAGGGAATGAGAGAGGGAGAATGAGAGAGAGAATGAGAAAGAGAGAAATGCGAGAGAGGAGCTGGAAACTGGCGGTCAGTCTTCCCAGTAGAAGCGAGAGGCTGCAGTGATTGTGATAAAGCAGCTCTGGCGATGCGAGCTTTCTAGGACTAAGGGGAGGAACTCTACATATTCGAGAGATGAGTGAGTGCGGCGTGTTGTGATTTTACCAGCAAGCTCTTTGGGAAGGAGTCACTAACTAAAATAACAATAAGAAATGGGCGCCCTTACTATTAGAACAGCCTAGTTCTATTCCTCGACTTCGCGCTAGAGCAAGTGGAAAAATTAGCTATTGCGAGCTCGCCTGGCATGGTGAATGAAATTCATTAATAAAAACATGCCTTATTATTCGTATTCGTATTCTTTTTCTTTCTTCTATTTGGACCGCCTTTGCTCATTTGCCCGCACGCGCTGCTTTGATTGCCGCAGTTGCAAGTGTCTACATACACAAATCTTGCTTCTTCTTTTCCTTCTTCAAATTCGCATAAAGGGGGTGAGCGCGTGGGTTCCTCACAACCAAGTGATGCCGCTGCCTATCCCATGACAGTAATAATACGTTAAAAAAGAGAATGAGCACGGAGTAACGAGAAATAAATTTAAACATTCTCCCTGCCGGATGCTCGGGATTTTTGCAGATGATAAAAGAGAGAGACATACTCAATTTGCGGCAAAATATTTTTCCGGCCTATTTTATGTCAAGGATTAAACGGACCTCAGCGTGAAAATTCATGAACGGCTGACGTCGGACGTCACTGACGCAGTCGTTCAACCCGGCACCTCCATGTCAAGACGACGTTGTTGTGGCGCCTCTTGTGTGTATGTGCATGTCGCATGTGACCCCGGATCTCCCCATTGACGGCCTTACTACTGGGCTTCTTACATATAGATTTATCAGTTACACTTACATTTATCTCTTAACACAAGGGGCATATCTAGAGGGGGGAGATCCGTGGCCGGGAGAGCTGCCAGCCTCTCTGTGCAGGTGTTCTCTCAACTCTGGCTGGCAAGCGCTCGGAGCAGCCTCACCCCCCGAGGGGCGGGGCTGCTTCTCTCCCCGGCCACGTCACAGGGCACACACAGAATGGGTTGGCTAGAGTTAAATATATATGCTAAAATCTAGGTGGGTTATGGCTCTGTTGAGGCCCAAAATCTAGGTTGGGCTCTGGGGAGCGCCAAAACCAGGGTGGGTCCGTGTAAAACAGGTATCTTTTTACATATATCATTTTAACCCTGACGACCAAACCGCTTCGCCATCTGCCTGCTCATGGTCTGCATCGAGCGGGATTCGATCACTCGACCGGTGGCATCCCCCTCCACCGCCTTCCACTCCCCCTACTCCAATCGAAGACAGCAGGTTCCCGTGCCTCTGCTGCCGCACGCCTCCGCCCAGTTTTGGCGTTAGAGTATTTCTCCTGCGAAATCTCAACTTAGTTCTCTCTCTCTCTCTCTCTCTCTCCCCTTTCGTTCTCTATCTCTCTATCCCTATCTATCTCTTCCTATCTCTCTCGCAATCAGTCTCCTCTTTCTCTTTCTATACCTCTCTCACTTCCTGTTCTCTCTCCCTCTCTCCTTCTCTCTCTCTCTCATTCTCTCACTCTCCCACTATCTCTATATTCATTTCAACCTCTTCTTCTCATCTTCTCTCTCTCTCACTCTCTATCTCTCTCTACCTCTTTCTCTCTCTGCCTACCTCGCTGCCCTGGTTCCCTCCCTTCCCCCTCCTACTCCGGCTGCGCTTCCGAGTAAGAGACGTCCTCCGTTGGCCGTCGAGAAGAAGGCGGATGCGTTGCAGCAGCCGGCGGTGTCCTGAGCGGCAATTGAGATTGTCTCTTTTTTTACAGTAGTAATAATATGCCCATTACTTGGTACAGGATGTTCCTTCCCTTTCCTAGTACTGTACATCTACCGTATTGTGTGCTCCCTTGGCCCGTTCGACGAGTCTCTTCAGCATCGAGGCTGCCGAGTTGTGCTTTTGAAGACCTCTGTAAATGAAAGTTAGCTAACTGACACAAGAAGGCTAACTGACAGGAGTTTGCCCGAAAGAAGGCTTACTGACAGGATTGCACACACCAGAAAGGCAAACTGGTAGGATTGCAAAAAGTGGAAGGGTAATTGGCAGGAGTTCCTATTGGAAGGCCTATCAGTAGGTTTTGGAAGGCTAATTAACAGGGTGCGATGCGGTCGCGGTAGCGGTTGACACGGGAGCGATTCGTGGTCGTTGTAGTTGCATTTAATACAATGTTCTTCTTGCCGTGCCCGTTCTCGTTAAAATGCATTTTGCGCCTAATTATATGCCTATTTCGCTTTACACTGATAGCAATTATACAGGCACGTTTCGCGCGGCGTTACACCTTGCTGCTCAGTCAATGCTATTTTCTGCCAATTATGTGCTCATTAATCTTTAAGATACGCAATGACAGCAGGCAGAGTCTTTTCGGCGGTGCTACGGCTTGCCCAGTCAGAAGAAGGATGATTGCGTTGTCATCACTACCGATGACTGCGATGTAAAAGTAAGCTTTCGATTTAGCCGAGCGCTGCTTCATCTAGAAGCAGTGAGGAACTTAAAGCGGATGCGGATTATTTATATGCACAGCTGGCATTGTTATTCTACTTGAGCGATGAAATCCCAACTGTTTAAGCGGTATCGTAGTTACCCATATTTATTGTAGAATACTGATGAAAGTGAAGACGCTGAGCGCTAGGAATTCGAGTTGGATATCGAACCGATTGACAAGGTGGAGTGGATAAAGGAGAAGAAGGAAGGATTATCGCCACAGCAGCAACGGTTAATCTTCGCGGGCAAGGAAATGAAAGACTTCTTGTGAGTGCAAGGTTTTGCAAACCTCATGTCTTCATATATGACTTCTTTCGTTACTTTAATTGCCTTTATTTTATACTCCCTTCTGGAGTTTCTCCACAATTCGTTTAATATTTAAAGACTATTAGAAAAGATATCGGTGTAAAGAAAACGAATCGAATATTGAGGCCAGTTGTTTTTGTGGGAGAACTTTCCAAAATGCTTGATTTCTAATTTTAATTGATGATGGGCCAACAAGAATATCCATATAGTTTCACAAAACGACGGAAGCTCACTGTGTTTAAATTAGTATTGCTTTTTCGAGGGGCTTTTCATGGAATTTGAGCTGGCGATTGGCTTGTTTATTCTCGTGTTTTCTCCCCATAATATATTTATCGGTTTGAGTGATATTTTAATACAACTCCTCATTATCCTGGGCACGATTTGAAGAGAAAAAGTTTGGGCCTCCTCCCGACTAGGATAGTGAATGTTGAAATATTCATTATATTTCTTCATTTCTTCTTAATTCCAGAGCATACTGTACACAAGGTACAGTAAACAGTAAGTATAACGTGTAAACTAAGCTACCCGACCTAATTTTAGTCATTTGCACGTTCGATTAATGCGCGAAAGATTATTTATTTTGCAGAATAAGCGGAACGAATTTTGCTCGCAGAGTGGTACTCTTAGAGGGAGGCGACACTTACCGGAGCGCACGAGTCGAACAGGTTAGGGATGCATCTTTAGAATATTCTAAAATTTCTTTCTTCTCCGTTCTTTTTTTTTACCAATCATGTGCTTTTTGTTATTGTTTCTTCATTTAAGAAGGGCTTAATTAAACACATTTAATTGAAGAATCTTCCCGAAGAGAGCATTGCTGCCAGCATTCAACAAGGACAGGATACTGTAGGAAGAATACGGTAGCACCCTTTTAGCCTACTAGCGCCACCTCTGCTTCAGACGGCGGCCGGAACCACTCCCCCCGTCGTTGACTGCAGGTATTGCGTGTTTACTTCTTGTAGATTTTAGTGTTCTTTTATTCTGTGAATAGTATGTATATTTATGAACACGTAAACTTACCCTGAAAACAGCTGCAGGCATGGTGGCAAGCATCCACACCAGCAGCCAACTCCGGAGGAAGTGGCCGCCAGAATGGAGAAGCATCTCGAGCAGCTCAAAGGTGGTCAGTAGACCCTTCTGTTGATGCATATGTATCTTGCTTCGTTTATTTCTTCTTTTTTCACTTAAAAGTTGTCCAAATATTCGTTATTGAGCCTAAGCTGTGGTGTGTTGGACGGTTAAGTATTCGAGAATATGTGATTGCAGTCGGGAATGAGCAGTGGAAACCTCCACCAGTCGATGCCGCCGCCTTCAGTGACTCCTCCGGCTCCTATCCTTCTCCATCGTACACAGACTCTGCTGCTGCCCTTGGCCTCTCTCACCCTCCTCCTCAGAGGCTCCCTCAACAGGGGCAGGGCCAGCACAATCCGAACAACTACAACAATCCGTACCAGGTCACCAATTGTCCTTGTTATGCACAATTCGCGGTTATTGTTTAGAATAGTGCCAATTAGGCGCTTGTCTAACGAATATCGAATCTCTCTTGTGCAGGGCGCGTCTGGGGATTTTGAGGGCCTGAACATGGTTCTGTCTTCATTCGCACAGCAGCAGGCGGCGGCTGCGGCTGTCGGCTTCGCTCGCATCGATCAGATGGTTCGTCCTTTCGTTTCATTCACAAGGGATTGCCAACATTGTTAAGGAATTAAGTGAATAGTATAGAATTGTGCAATTTACGTGCAAGTATTCAGTACTTTATGAAATTCACTTATGGACCGATGCTCAAAATCAGTGAGCTAATTTCTTTCAAGGAAGGCGAACGAAAACGACCGCTCCAAGCTGATGTCGTACTGGTGCCACAAATACGAGCACTACATGACGTCGACAGATGAATTAGTCAGTTTTGTTGACTGAACACCTTCATTTTTGGGAAGACTAAGTTTTGCACGAAACATGGAAGACTTTTATAGGAATTGTGTATAAAGTAATTAATTAGTCATAATCAATAGACTTATGAACTTGGATTTTTTGTTTCTATTTTAAACATTCCTTTTTTCGGCGAATTTATGTCCAAAGAGGCCATTTTTATGTGCTCGCGCAGTTTCACACCATCTGACCACATGTCCAGACGAAAATGTATCTTAACATACCCCATCAAAATAGTATCAATTAGACAAAATAACATAGTATCAATTAGCCAAAATAGCATCTTTAAATTCTACCATGGGGGCAGCCCGCCGAAGAAAAACAGCCTCTCGATTCTTTATACCCATTCTTTATTTTCCATTTTTTTTTTAATTTCTGATTTTATTCTCACCATTTAATTTGGTATGTATGTACGTTGTCTAGATTTCAATCGCGTTTCTTTCCTGAATCCCTGAAGCACATGAATACTTTGCGCCTCAGTTCGCTTCTAGAAATTTAAATTTACATCCACCTACATATTCCTTCCTAATTGCTCCTGCCTATCTCGTTCTAATTTTTCTGCCCTCTTACGGTAGCAGCTTGTCAAACGGCGATTAAATTTTCACTTTCTCTCATCGCAGTTTTCACTCTCTCTCATCGCACACTTCCCCTACCGCTAGAAGAAAGAACGGTCTCACTTCGGAAATTCTCGCCGCTCCGCCGCCCGAATTAAGCTCGGCAAACGCCAGACGCATTCCATCGCTTACCGCGGTTATCAGTTCCCGATATCGAAAATAGGAACTTAATAAGTTCTCATAGGCGATGTTCAACAAAAGAGAAAAAGCGAGAAAATAACTCACAAAAGAGCGACAGCGATAGGCAGACGGTCACACTTCTAAGAACAGCGGGCGAGAACGGCAGTTAGCCAAAAGAGTACATTCCTCTCTCACACTCTCACCCAACGCCTTTGTTCTCTGCCACCCCGCAATGAGAGAGCGCAGAGACAATGCGCAAAAGACATCATGTTACGTGAAAGAGAAAGTGACGCGCACTATGTCACGTGAAATGAAAGCAAGGGAAAGACAGAGATAGACAGACACACACACATAGACCATACATCACGCTCCCACACTCACTATGCCAGATAAACACATACACAGCGCGAATAGAAATTTAAATTAGGTAACAAATAAGTCATAGAAATATTTACAACTTATCGTGTGCTGAGGGAGGAAGGTTTAATGGACCGAGGCGCAGATGGCGCTAAACTGTTTACTTACGCGAACTTTTCCATCCGCGTTGACCGTATGTCGTATGCATAACCGTGCTATAGAAAGACACAGATGAACGACCAGAGAAGCCCGCAAGATGGCGCGCCGCGCAACCACGCAGGCCGCGCTACTCAACGTAACTGCGAGCTCCCCCCGCGAAGTTCGACACGCGTAACGAATCCCTCACCCAATTCTGCAAGCGGCTTAACGACTACATGGCCATCAACACGATGGCAGAAGCCGACATGCTCCGAACCCTGCCGTCTCTCCTCTCGGAAGACGTCCGCCGAATATACGACGAGATCGACCAACAAACCATCCGTCAAGGACAGCTAGTGTCCGTCATCGAAGAGTTGGTACAAGGTCTAAACCGACCAGAGTACACTACGATCGCCCGCTCGAAGCTAGCTACACTCAAGCAGGGAACGGCGACAGTCGAGGAATACGCCAAGCAAGTAAGCCGCCTCGTCGACGAGGCATACCCGTCCCAGATCGCAAATGCAAATAAAGAACTCAAGAAGACGCAGTTCGTGAATGGGCTGCGAAACAACATCAAAAAGGGTGTACTGAGGCGAAATCCCAATACCTTCAACAACATAGTCCGCGCAGCTCGCTTCGAAGAGGCGGTGACAGAGCTCTATGACGACCTCGTATCCCGTATCAACGCCATCCAACTCTCCGGAAGCGAGCGCGAAGACGAAGTTAACTTCGTCCGAAGCTAACGTCCCGAATACAATAGTGGATATAACAACGGAAGAAGCGGATACAACTCCTTCAACAAGGTATCGGAATCCTTTTCGAGGAGACGCCAGATCTTCCATCTTCCTTCCGAGGACGCAGCGGGCGCACGTTTCCACATCATAGGGAGCCATTTGACCGCAACAGCCAGCCCCAAGGTCGAGGAGGATACAGCGGATACCAAAACCGCGACCGCTCGCGATCTCGCGATGACAGAAGAGGTAGAAACCATGGAGGATGAGGCGGAAATCACTTCCTAAATATCGTTGCAATGCTCATCGCCCTGAGCACTCCATTCGTAAACGGAAACGAATTCTACGATTGCGCCTCAGCATCAGGACGAGTTCTAGTGAAAATGGCGGCGGAACAGCCATGCGACGCAACACAATCCGAAAGAGTAATGGAAACGACAGTCAAGCTCTACGCCAGAAAATGTACACTCATCGACACCAGAGCAACCAGATGCACCATCGAAGAATACAAGATATGCACAACATCAACCTTCTTCTTGTATTCGATATCATCAGAGAAAATCAAGAGAGAAAAAAGAACACCATCATACGCCGAGTACGCCAACGCGAGACGTACGTTCGAATGGAACAAGAAGCCACCACATCGAATTTCACCAGATCGCGCCATGACAAAACGACCTCCATCGAACAAGTTCTGGTGTGAGAACTGCAAGATCGGAGAAGTACTGTTTCTCGATGATGGCCGATAACCGTCATTGAAGGCGAACAGCTACTCACTCCACTGATGATGAACACGAAATCACGCGGAATAAAGGACGCCTTCTGCCAAGACAAAGATTTCATCGTCATATGGACACCAGAAGAGCTCGAGACGGAAAAGTGCCATTATTTCCCTCTGCTCACCGCGAGGGCATTAGTGGAACAAACACGAATCCTAATCGATTCTGCGCACATCTCACTCACGCTCGATAAGGGAATGGCAGGAGACAAGGGAATGCTTCGAGCATCCCCCACATCCGACTAAAACGGAAGTGATCGCCACATTTCCGGATCTTCATCCAGACAAGAACATCTCCGAATATTTCGAGAAGAACACTAGTAACGCAGCTCTGAGACGCCGCATGCTGCGCTCACCAATCTCCGACAACATGTTTAACTCCTTCCTGAGGAAGAAGCTCGATCTCCCAATGCGGGAGCCGCAACGTCCCGGAACCTAAGCCGACACCCCGGCTTCGTGCCAACATCTGTAACACCCTCGCCGTCGACAGCGGCAACCACAGAGCGATCAACAGCTGGGACGGGCAGCGAGGATAGCTCATGAAACAACGAGGACCCCACTTGAGGCAACCACGACCACAATGGCAACGATTAGAGCGGCACAAGGAACGACGCATATTCCAACTACAAGGATGACGACCACAACAAAGGCAATGGCGGAGGACCAGAACCCAGGCCGTGGAGAATCCTTCCAACAGTCTACTCAGCCTATAACGACCAAGATTGCATTCACAACTGCACAACTACGACAGCTGAGCCGACCACGACTACGATACGGACACGTCGACAACGACTCCTGCAACATCGTCAGTAACAACAAGGCAAACGATAGGATCAACGACGAAAATCACAGCAAGTGCAGCTATCGGTTCAACAATACAATTCATAAGAGAATGCCCGACACGGCTACGACTCGGAGAAAACTCTTCAACCACGCTTTTCTTGTGTCACCCGACGAGCATTGCCCAGCGTCAGCGCTCGTGGATTACGACGTCGTGAAAGAGCTCGCATGGAAAGACATCTCAACAACCTTCAAGAAACACGAAGCAATCATCGGCAGCTCCTTCCATCCACAGAAAAAGCATACACGAAAACATCTAGCAACTTCACCACGCTAGGCACGTACCACACAGAACCAGACAAGGAAAAGGTCAACGAGGAATACAGTCCGCCTGAAACCTATTCGGAAGAACACCTTCCCCAGATCCAGCCATCGGATAAGGAAAGTCTGCATAATCTCGTCCGGATTACGGCGGAACACATGAGCGCTGCAGAAAAGCAGCAGCTTGGACCATACTGCTACGTCAACTGCAGAGGCGTAGCAGCAGACCACCAAGGACGACGCTGGCAACCGTCCTCCAATCTCCACAAGGCCACGCAGACAAACAAAGAAGACGCTCCGTGACAAATACTACTTACTAACCACACTAGAAATTTACTAACGTTTTCTTTGTTAACTGTCTCATGTTAGCACTAGAATAGAATCAAACACTAGTATTCATTGTCATTTAATGCTCCATTGTAAGATCCGGTAAAATCCGGCATCCAAAAGAATTAAAAAAAACCGGAATCCAAAAAATAAAAATAAAATAAAGATCCGGCATTCAAAAAAAAAAGATCCGGCACCCAAAAGAAAAAGAATATAAGATCCGGCACCAAAAAAAGGAAAAGATCCGGCACCAAAAAAAGAGAAAGATCCAGCATCCAAAAAAAATGATCCGAAAAAAAGATCTGAAAAAAACCATTCGGATTCGGCATCCAAAAAAAAAACAAAGGGGAGGAGGCACTTCCATCCAACGTCACTCACTCTCATCATTCTATCATTCTTTTTCACTTTCTTCTTTTTTTTCTCCCTTTCTTTCTCTTTCTCTCACACCAATAGCGATCTAAAACTTAACTTTAATTTATTTTTTTTAATCTCATTCTTATAGCTCAAAAATTACATATTGTTTATGGAACATTCCATTAGACGCATACACACGATGCATTGTTGAGTCCATCTATTCCCATCTATTTTAAAAGACTACCTACATATATCAGTTTACGTCAGAAAATTCTTACATATCTCTCTATGGCCCTAAGAACTTTTCATCTGCACTTTGATTTCGTGTTTATAATAAAAAGGAACATGTTATGTAAGAAACAACATTTCCAACCTTGCCGCCACCGTTGTCACTTTGTATGTTTGCTATCGTAGCCCCTATATGTTACAGATGCATACATGATAGATTAATTTTCACATTCACACAAGGTCCAAATTAGAACTTTTAAAACCTATTTCCAATTGCAACCATAAAACTTTTTCATCACCTCGCCATTTATTGCCTCCCACTCATTCACATAATATCATCTCTTTCTACGCACATAAATCAATCATATCGCCACTCACCATTCGACTCCCTCTCTACACACTCGCCAACTCTCTACGTCATCTTTCTCTTCCTCGTCCACAAGCAGCCCGTTGACTCTTTCTTCCCTCTCTCGCCGTTCGCCACACATTTTCTCTCTTTCCTGCACACTCGACAGCTCCCTCACTCGTGTATAAAACTCTAACGGCACTCCTCTCGCCGAAGTTCTCATCACCGCTATCGGAAGCCGCCATTCGACGTTAAACCAGAGACAAAAAACGGCCAAACCCAAATCAGAAGCTATCGGCAATATCAACGTCGGAGAAGAGCATACGATGTCCTCAATCTTTTCGTCCCGATTATGTTGTTATGTGAGGGACCACATTTGCTGTAAAGCGGGGATGTCATGGTACAGTAGTGCCCGCCCCGAATCAGGGGCGGGACAACTGCAAGCCGAGAGAAGAACGGCGGTGCGGCAGTGCAAGTGAGTCGAGTCGAGAGCGCCACCGAGAGAAGGCGGCTGCCCCCTCCCCCCTGCTCCACATGTCCCCCTCTTTAGATAAGTAATGTAACAAATACGATAAAGATACCACCCGAGCCCCTACGTCTTCCACAAAAACAAACCACCGACATATCATTACTACACTACGCTCGCCGCCTTTCCAGCCAAACATAACATTTTTGTGCATGCCCAAATGTAGTGCTCCACGTAACATCCAGGTATAAACAAAAATGTTACGTTTCTTTTTCTTAAAAGGAGGCGACGCTCACCCGGGCAAAAACATCACATGTTTTTCTCAGCGTAACATCTCCACGGAACATTTTTCCATAACATTTTTTGTGCATAACATTTTTTTCTGTGTGTGGTCGCGGAGCAGTGGATCTTCAGTGCTAGAATAAAGAGAAAATTTTTCCTTTCGTTTTCTAGGTCAAGTTTAAAAATCTACATTATAGAAAAGTTTTAGATTATTAATTTCTCTTTTCGACAATACTCGGACGTAATAGCCAAATTACAATTAATACTCTTCGTGGAAGAACGACATTTCAGGATTAAACGAAAAAACTTTTTGGGAGGAAAAGAAACGGACGTTCTCCATTGCTCTACATGCGACTGGCCGTGTTGTGAGTGTCTCCGAAAAGGCAGTATCTTCAAGCATTTAAATTTAATATTCCACTTTTTAAAATTTAAATCAGCTAGGTATTTGGAATATAATTTTCTTTTATTTAACTGTATGACGGCGATAAAATCTTCAATGAAGACTGAACAATAGCTTGGCTTACTTGGTAGGCAAGCAATCCAAGTAAGGGAAGCAGGTGTACAGTTCTCTCCTACTACCTCTCTCGATTCCTTCATGTATCTTATTTTTACTCTCGCTGTCTCTCTCCCTCTATCACTTCTCTTCTCTCCTTCTCCTCCCTATCTTCCCTTCTTTCTCTATTTATCTCCCTCCTTCTCTTCTCTCTCACTTCTTTCTCATCCCTATCTTTCTCTCATCCTCCTCTCTCTCTCTCTCTCTCTCTCTCTCTTTCTCTTTTTCTCTCTCTCCCTTCCCACCTCGGCATCGTCTTCCCAGCAACTCCTGCCACACAGCTGCCGATTAGAAGCATCAGCTGGTCATACGGACGATGAGGAATGCGGAAGTTGCTGGAATTCACCAAATTATTATTCGGGAAAGTTAGTTGATCAATTATTAAATATCTTCTCATTCTCCTTTCTGTAGTTTTCTTTAATAAAAAAAACTGGTGAAAACAGTGTGAGGGCGAGGATATGGCTTATAGTTACTGTATAACCATTGAGTATATCGTAACCATAGTATTCTACCGTACACAAAAATACGATACCGTATCGCAGCGAGTAGATGGAGTCCCATGGTGGCAATCTGCCTCAGAGCGCTAGCTCGGCACTCCTGACACGACCATGTAATTGTCTCGACCTACGCATGCATCTCTCCGTAAAGGTGGACAGAGCCATACATCTCCATTACGAACAGAACTGCATTAGCAGCAGTGGCGAAGGCATGCATGTATGCATGCTTTCCGTTGTCTTATTCAATCATATGTATTAACAATAACTTTTCATATTTAATATAATTTTGTATGAGTGTAGAAGCGACAATATTTCATATCTTTGTCTTAGAGCACGAGCATAAAGGAAGTGTCCGGTGAATCATTAATTATACAACAAGACAGTAGAAATAATATCTAAACTGTACAATCTCGAGCCAGAGAGAGGGCTTGCTATTTGAGTGCCACATGAGATTTAACGCGTGACTATCATGCCGCGAAACAACTGAAGCACAATCGCTTAAAAAAAACATTCTAGATAAATGCTTTAAGCTGAGGCAAACAAATCCATGCTAAAACAATAAGATATGTTCTTTTTTCTCACGGAGACCTCCTTTATTGGACGTACAACCAGCAAAACGAGTGTACGATATTGCAAACTGTGGCCTCTGTCTCGTTTTGTTGAAGGCATTTGCGAAATAACAATTCATGAGATTCCCTTCAGCACAGGGACTCCCTTCTTTGATGTACTTTTTTTTTATAGAGATCACGATTTAAAAAGAAGCCATCCTACAATTGTTACTAATATACATACGGCATTCATGGCAGTCGAGATTATAATATATGCAGTTGATTGTGGTTACCCAAGGAGAGGAGGGGGGGAGGGGGAGATTTAATTCCAATGGTTATGTTTGCATTCGAGTTAGGTCCTGGCAAGGCAGGCGACAGACGCGCTGCTCTCGTTCTTCGAGATGGCACGTCTCCAATGGAGACATGTCATGTGGCCGCAGCACGCGCCGCCGCCGAAACTGGAAGCCCTCTCCTGCAAAGCCCCACCAGATACCTCTAATTTTTTTGAAGCAAGCAGTAGCCAATTTGAACTACAAAACCTTGAACTGCCTTACATTAATTTCCTTAAAATAAAAAAAATCTACTTTATGGTAAGTTCAGTGCTTCAGCTTACCACAAGTGACCGAACACGTTGACCAGCGGGACCATGCGCCCGCCTGGCAACGGCGAATTACTGCAAAACAAACCGTTACATTTAAATTAATGGAGCTATAAACTCAACAATTTCAAATTTGCGCTTTTTGCCTGGACGGAGGGCGATATCGCAAGTGATTTAGAGAGGCGGTCAATTTTAAATAAAAGTATAAAAAATAATTGTGAGTTTCTGTCTTCTATGAGCTTATTCAACAGCATTCATGCGGGAGAGACGAAAAGGAAGATCTGAAGTGGAAAAGAGAAGCGAACTGCATGGTGGCATCGAGCAGTGGAGCTCCTGTATCAGATGCTCAGGACATGCGGTGCCGCCATTGCGAGGGAAAATCTGAAGGAAATTGATATTTCGCTGCTGCTTTTCATCAAAGGCTTTTTATTAATAGGTATTAATCGACGGCATGCTATTTTCGGGTTTCAGTGACAGTTCTCCTTTTAGGCTTGAGAATCCCGCTAATAACCGTTTTGGACATCCAGATGCTCAATTTAAAATATCGTCGTTCAATAAATTATGTTTTTATGTGATCTAATTCAAAAGGTTGACTTCATACAATGAGAAGCCCCCTTCTCCAACAGCGAAAAGAGTGAAGTGAGAAATCGAATGCAAGGACTCACAACCTGATCAAAAGTCGTGTTATTAAATGAAAATGAAAAGGATGAAAAGAAAAAACTTTCTTATTCATGCTAACCTTAATCTGGCGTGTGCGCGTCTTCTTCCCTCTTCCGCAAGCGACCGAACAATTTCCCCATGGCGTCCACTCATTCATTTCACAATTTACAGGCTAAAAAAATTTCCTTTTTTTCGTTACAATTATTTCCTCCGAATAATTGCTACAAAAGATACATGAGAACAAATATAAAATATATTTATCATTTTCATTAGAATGAGGCTAACCTCTCCGCCATCTTCAACTGCGTTGCCTCCAAACTCGTTGATCAACTGGTGATTGGGCACTAAGTAAGTACACACTATGAAGTTGGTCGTTTTAAGTCGTTGAATTTCTTTTTTGAAGGAGGAAGACCATTGATGTAAAGAAAATGCAAGTTATAACATATTTCTTGGTGTTTTTATTTTTATTTTTATTTTGGTGTTTCAATTTGAAAGTCGGAAATGGTGAGTACTCTTGACACGAAAATGGCCCACTCCTACCGTAATCGCGGCCTGCGTCGTAGCCTGCGACACATACTCGGCGGCACTCGTCTTCCGTGATGAATTGGTTACGATTGCCCTTGCAGCCGGTGAAGATGAACCTGGAGAGCAAAACATGTACTGGCACCTACTCTCTCTTCTGCACACAGATGTTGTTGAGAGCAACGATAAGGGAAAATTTACTTTTCGCGACAAAAAATATGAACGCGATCAAACAAAATGAATATAGTGGAGCACAAAATTCAAGCGTGATCTATTTGAATTTTCCTTGACTTGTATCTCTCAGAGTCACAAAAGTGCTCTCTCGCCATTGTATCAGGCAAAAGGGCGCGAATTCAAAAAATTGATTTTGGCTCCTTAAAAATAAAATGGCGCACCGTTGACATTCGCTTCGCTCCGAGTCGTACCAGTAGCGAGGGAAGACGCCGCTGCACTGGCCTTCTGCCTTCTCTTCTTTGCAGATTTCTTCAAAGAAGAATTAAAAGAGCATGTCCGTAAGCTTCGAGCGTTGCCTGCCCCAGGAAAATTGTTTTCGAATTCATTATCAGAACTCATTTTTTTTATACAACTCGAAACACTCTATTCAATGAGCCTAATTTCATCATCATCCGATTTTTTCCCTTCGGGATACACCACTGTAGCTCTGAAAATTCAATGAGCCATAAATCCGTCCAAAACCTATTTTGAGAAACTATGTGCATATCATTCAATAGCATTTCGAAAGGGCTTCAACTTTCATCTAGGAACATGTTGTATTACAATTTTATTTTGGCCGAGAAAATTGGCTTTAAATTATTTGAAGGGTCAGCACACCACTTTATGATCATTTCCCCACCCTGTGACATAGATAGAAAGAAAGAGCGTGAAATTTGCTGACAAGGCGCGTTTACGGCTGCCGAGGCAGCGTGCATGGTGCTTATTTGGAAGCAAATTTCACGCTCTTTCTTTCTATCTATGTCACAGGGTGGGGAAATGATCATAAAGTGGTGTGCTGACCCTTCAAATAATTTAAAGCCAATTTTCTCGGCCAAAATAAAATTTTAATACAGCATGTTCCTAGCTGAAATTTGAAGCGCTTTCGAAATGCTATTGAATGATGTGTACATAGTTTCTCAAAATAGGTTTTGGACATATTTATGGCTCATTGAATTTTCAGGGCTACAGTGGTGTATCCCGAAGGGAAAAAATCGGATGATGATGAAATTAGGCTCATTGAATAGAGCGGGTCAAGTGGTATAAGAAAAATGAATTCGAAAACAATTTTCCTGGGGCAGGCTGCTTTAAGCGCATGCTCGACCCTTACAGAGAGGCTGTCTTAACGTTTTATATGTATGATGCAGATGCTATATATTATATACCGTATTTTCTCTATTAGTACCCCCGGGGGTTCTATTTTTCACTACCCTGGCGAGAGGGGGGCACTATTAGAGGGAGGGGTTCTATTAGAGGGAGGGGTACTATTTATTTTTCAATGTGAGACATTAAAAGTTTGATAACAACATTTTCTTCTCAAAAAAAGAAGAATCATAGCTCGAATTCATAGGAGTCATCACTGGAATATCCATTTTACCACCTATTTTGAATGAATTTGCAATCAGTTCATTGGGGAGAGCATCCCATGCCTCCAGGATCCATTCTAGGTACGTCTCGAGCTTAGATATTTGGCTGTTAGGGGGGGGGGCACTATTGGAGTGGGGGTTCTACTAGAGGGAGGGGTTCTATTTTTCAATGGCTTTATCAGAGGGGGGTACTATTAGAGGGAGGGGGGGTTCTAATAAAAGGGGGGTACTAATAGAGAAAATACGGTAAGTACATTTTCTCGTCATCCATCTTAAAGCGACCAAAAACTCAATACTGAATTCGCGCTTTTTTCCAAACACGAAAGAGAGAGAGCAGGAAAATTTTAAGTAGATTACGATTGAGTTTCGTTCTGCTTTAAATATTATTTAATTACTTCCTCTTCTCAGTTCTCTCTCCCTCTCAGTTCCATCACCGTCTTCACAACAACGAACCATCAGAGTTCTGCTCAATGAATCGTCGGCAGCTTTGCATCTGGCAGACGTCCTTCTCCATCAGATTGATATGCGAGCAGCGCTGAAAGGGTTCAGCTTCTTCCTCTCGCTCTCTCTCTCTCTCTCTCTCCCTCTCTCTCTCTCTTCTCTCTCTATCTATCTCTCTCTCCTCTCTCACAATCTCTTTCTCCTCTCTCTTTATCTCTCTCCTCTCTCTCTCCACCTCTCTCTCTTTCCTCTCCCTCCCTCTCTCTATTCTCTCTCTCTCGTTCTCTCTCTCTTCTCTCTCTCCCTCTCTCACTCTTCTCTCTCTCGCTCTCCCTCTCTACCTCTCACTCTCTCTTTCTTTCTCTCTCTCACTCTCTCTCTCTCTCTCTCTTTCTCTCTCTGACATTCTCATGTTCTGCGAAGAAGAAGAGTCGCGTCCGAATGCGCACTCCTTCGTCGCAGCTGGCCGAGCATGGCGACCACTCACTCCACTCGGTCGTCTTGCAGAGAGGATCCGGCGTCACCGAGCAGTCGTCGCCGTTGTCGCCGGAAAAGGAAAAGACGGCGGCCATTTAAAAGCGTCAACAAAAATCATGTATATACATATACATATAAATATAATTTTTTTAATAATGCGCATATAAATTTGCATATTAACATGCAAATTACAAATAGTATATATATATATGCATATAATACGTATATTTTCTATATCTATATTAAAAAATTTCTGTACTTTGTACATTAAGGCACTCATTAGGATTCAAAAATTTTATTTTTTTTAAAAAGGTTTTATTCACGATGATCGTGACAAAACTCGTGAATCGAGGAACAACCTCACCTACACAAAAGTCCTTCATAGTCAGGACGACGTTGCATTCCTCGGTGGTTGCCTGAAGAGAAGGAAACAACTGATAAGAACGATGAATACGTATCGGATGGAGAGAGCAATATGGAGAGTGAGGACAGAGAGGGGAAGAAAGACTTAAAGGAGGGCGATCACCGAAAAGTCGTTCATGATATCATGCAACATTTCAGGTATTTACGAATAGTTTTGGGCATATAGATAAAGAATATTCATATGAAAGACCACAAAAAAGCTTCACATTCAAGTATATGCACATGAAAGTGCAGCTTTTGAATCGAATTCTGATTTTTAGCAAGACCAAAACAGCATCAATATAGTCAATCAGAATTTACACCCAGCTTACAATTAGTAAAAAAAAATTCATACATTTCAAAACAAGTGTCTCATATGCGTCCGCTCCTAGCGTACATTTTGGCTTGATCCGATAGACTTCAATTCGAGATATTTGATCGTTTGAAAGCATATTATTTACAATATTTTCCGTGATCGCCCTCCTTTAATTGGAGAGAGATGCAGAGAGAAAGTGAGAACATGGAGGGAGAGGAAGAGAGCCAGAGGAAGAGAGAGAGAAAGAGAGAGAGAGAGAGAGAGAGAGGCTGACGGTTGGAGAGTGGAAAGTGCGGTTGCGAGTCCGGAAGCCGTGTCCGCAAGTCACCGAGCATGCACCCCATGTGCCCCACGACGAAACAGCGCAGCGAGAGTTGAAGGCGTCAGAGTCTAGAGAAAAAATATTGGAGAGAGAGATATTGGAGAGATAGAGTGAAAGAGAAAGAGAAAGCGAGAAAGAGAGAGAGCTAAAGATATATAGAGAGAGAGATAATGGAGCAATAGAGTGAAAGAGAGAGAGAGCAAGACATATAGAGAAATAGAGCTAGAGATAAACAGAGAGAGAGAGAGAGACAGACAAATAGACAGAGAGATAGCAAGATAAAAAAGACATCATAAGATGGACACCTGCGCATTCGTTGATCTTTGCATTGCAGAACTGCCGTTCTGTCGTCTGGCGATGGCAGTGGAACATTTGTGCCTGTGACAGAACATTTTCTTTTTTTATATGAAATGAAAATTAATCTTAAAATTATTGGCAAATAATTTCTTTATGATTTCTCCATTGCCCGACTGCTAAACCTTGCCACCTTGATTGGAAAGATGAAGACACGCGAACGCATTCGAATGCCCTTGCCACAGGTCGCCGAGCACAGCGACCACGGCTCCCACTCGGTCATTTGGCATTCTCCTAAGAAGAGAGAGAGAGAGGGAGAGAGAGGGAGAGAGAGAGAGGAGAGAGAGAGAGAGATAGAGAGAGAGAGAAGGCACATAGAGGAGGCGGCACGCGGGTAGGAGAAGGGCCGAGACAAGGGGTGAATGAGAGAAAAGGCGTGTAGTCTAGATCCGGGCATAGGCCCCAGGGGCCGGGGCCTACCCTGGGGGCTGTGGATAATTAAATAAAGTTCACCCTCAGTTAAACAAATTATGAGCCAATTTATGATGAAATGTGCCACGCTTTATTCAGTATGCGTTACAGATGTATTGCGCATATGCATTTTCTCAATTTTGGATGGATTTTTCCCCTTTCGTGAAATTTTGTAAGAATTTTTTTTAGCTTTGGGGTTGGGGCCTCCTTCGGGGCCGACCACAGGAGGCCGGTGCCGGGGCCGTGGCCGGGGCATACCCTGGGGACCGGGGCCTGATATTTTCGGACCCGGGCCACCCCTGGTCTAGATGAGATTCAGGCTGTCAACTCCCCCTTTGTGAGCTGAAGAAGAATGTCCAAAGTGTGGCCTGAACCCAATGCTGGGGTCCAGACGGGGCCAAATATTTGGCGCCCGGCCTGGTTTTGGGCCATCCCTTTGAGCAGAAGAAGAAGAAAGACGACTGACGTCTGTCCTTGTACTCTTCATCCTCACTCGTATTTGTGATGTTGTGCGCCTCGCGCTGGTACTCTGCCTCTGCACGACACGCCGCCTTCTTCACCTGTTAAATGGAGCTCGAAAATTCACGTGTTTGAATTCGCGCCTTTTTTCCTGACGGGAGAGCGTATTTGATTTAGAACTATAATGGTCAGGAAAATTCATATATGTGTGTAGATTGCCGTTGAGTTTCGAACTCTTTCATAGAAGTACAAATGAATTGCCATGTGTTAAAGTGGGAAAACGATTCGGAATTCTCTACGAAAATCATCCCAACATCTGTGCGGCGCAGAACAACGCGCGCCATCGTTGGAATCTCATCGCTGTCCGGGTTGTAGAAGGGAGAGATCGCATCTTTCTTCGTGCTCATCCACTCTATCGGATGACGAGGCTCGGCCGGATTGTTTGGCGACTGAGATAGAAAGTGAGAGAGAGCGAGAGAGAGAAAGAGAAAGATAGAGAGAGAGAGAGTATCGAGAAAGAGAACGAGAGAGAGAGAGAGAGAAAGAGAGAAAGAGAGATAGGAATCTTCCTTAGTTGAAGAGAAAGCTAGAGAGAAGCGAAGGTGAAGAAGTTTGAGGAGGAGAGAGCGAGAGGGAACGAGAGAGCGAGAGAACGAGAAAGAGAGAGAGAGAGAGAGAGAGAGAGAGAGAGAGAGAGTACTCATTTGAGAGAGTACTCAGAGAATTCGTCACTATCGGATAAGAGATTCAAGAAAAGAGAGGGAGCAAAAACCATGTAGGTCGGCCCGTCGTCAGTGCCGGCGTCGAATGGCCGCAGATCGAAGCTGCGCTCCTGCGCCCAGCTGCAGTCGGGCAGGCAGAGATTGACGGCGGAGAGGCCGACGCACCAGTCGGGCGACGGGCCGAACATCGTGGCCACCGAGACGAGGTGGTGGTATCTGTGTGTAGAGACAGAGGAAAGGTGGCATGGCCGATGAGATGCCGAGGCTTATGGCTAATGCGAGAGAAGCGTGCGGCTGGCTCGTTCTGGGCTCTAAAGTACGGCCGGCGGCCGGCCCAAACAAATTTTCCGCTCAGTCAGCAGATAAACACTACACAATTAGGGATCCGAAAGCCGGAAAAAAATTGAAGTGCTCCAAAAAATTTTTAAATGCCACCCTGACAACTTGGAGTTCACTGTATGGAATGTATGGAAGCTCTAAGGAATTCGCGGAGTCGCACACGTACTTGTTGACGGCGAACTGCGACTTTGTTCGTCCTTGGACCTCCGGATACCAGAGGCCTTTCACCTTCATCAGCGTGCGCACTTCGGATGCCTGAGAAAGTGCAGAAATACAACAATAAAGAGAGCTCGTAGCTAGTTTATTATAAGATTTCAAGGATGAAAGAGCAGAGAAATCAAAGATCAAATATCAAAGATCTAAGATCAAAGATCAAAGATCAAACAACCTTCTCCTTGGCCTCCTGCTCGGCCTTGTAAGTGTTGCCCCATTCGGCGATCTCCTTCATGCCGTCCGTCGAAAGGTCGCCGATCCGCCAGAGAGAGTAGTTCGCAGAGTGAGATGCGCCCAGCATGTCCGTGAAGTGCGTGAGGTGGAGCACTGGAGGAAGAGAGAGAGAGAGAGGTGGAGTGAGGAGATAAAGAGATGGAGACAAAGAGAGAAAGACAGAATGAGAGAACGAAAGAAAGACAGAATGAGAGAAAGAAAGATGGAGAGAGAGATAAATGGAGTGAGAGAGAGATTGAGAGAAAGAGAGAAGGACAGCAAGACGGTGGAGAAAAAGAGAGATGGAGCGAAAGAGAGAAAGACAGAATGAGAGAAAGAGCGATGAAAAGAGAGAGAGAGAGAGGTGGAGAGAAATAGAGAGAGAGACTGCAGACATGTCGGATAGTCCTTGGGATGTGTCTCCTTGCTCCAGATGCCGATGAACTCGAGTTCGTACTTGGCCTCGTCGCATGCGCAGCATGGCGCCGCCGGATCCGAATCGTCCGGCTGCACGCGCGCATAGCCGGCTGTGTGCAATGTGTGTGTGTGTGTTTTGAGATTATTCCTTTTTGGCTCTCGGCCAAAAAAAATTATTTGAGGGAACTAAAAGTCATTATTCATTTTTGAGGCACAATCAAAATCAGGAATCAAGAAAAAGAAGAAGAAGAATATTTGGAGTCAAAAAATTATTTGAGGCATGATTTTAAAAAATATGGTGGTTGGTGTGTGTATCATAAATATTTGTGGCGAAAATAAAGCTTAATTTGTGCCATCGAAAAGGTTTAGCGTAATAATTTGCCATAATGGGCGAATAGATCTTTAGATCTTTGAATCTTTGATCTTTGATCATTGATCTGTGATCTTTGTTGAAAAAACCTTGTATGCAAATCCTGCGCGTCAGCTGGCTGTCGTCGGCGTACCAGCTCTGGCGAGTCTCGATGACGGAAGCGCGGAAGAGCACGCAGCCGGAGGAGATCTGGGAGAGATCATGGTGATGCACTCGGTACGGAGCAAGCTTCGGGGCGGTCAGGGTGAAGGGAAGGCGTGTAGCAAGGGATGTCCAGGGAGAGAGAGAGAGAGAAAGAAATCGAGAGTGAGAGAGATAGGAGCTGAAAGGGAGAGAGATAGATATGTACAAACATACATCGAGATATGAAGAATTCGAGGTAGAGGGGAGGATGGACCGATAAATAGAGTCTGTGAGAGAGAGATCTGACCAGAGAGAAATAGAGATGGTGCTAGCGAGAGAAGGATAGGGAGGGCGAGAGAGCGCGAGGGAGAACTCAAAAGAGAGAGGAGCTGAAATGGAGAGAGAGAGTGAACTCAAGGAAGTGCGCACACCTCAGGCGCTCGCCACAACACGTGTACGGACGTCTTTGGCCGCAGATTTGCATGGGAGACGCCGGCGTTTCGGCAGCCGGGCGACTGGCGAGCGTCTCCGCCACGCACCACCTGCAAACACACAGACACACACGTCAATTGACACGGGATACGGTAGAGTACGGTAGGGGAATTGGCGCGAAATTCAAACTACTTCAAATTTGCCTGCCGCCTGATGCTCGCCCTGCTCGTCGTCAATGTGTGCTGTTAGCACGAAGCCACGAAACGTCTGCACCGTGTACTGGGTGCGCCAGCCGCGGATCGACACTGTGCAAAGTCTAATTTGATAGCAAGCAAAGAAATTTTTTTCTTATTTTAGAATTTTTTTTGGAATTTTTTTTCCATTATATTTTCCTCCCTATTTTCAGTCTTTTTTTTTATTAAAAAGCTTATGTTTATTGAGAAATCAATATAATCAAGAAAATTATGAAATGTCAAATTTTTTCTGCTCGTCGTTTCTTGTTTTGCATATGCTTCTTTTCTTGAGTTTTACTATAGTTTATAAGATGCCCATTTAAAGCATCGTTAAACAAGATCGAAATAAATATATATATATATATATATATATATATATATATATATATATATATATATATATATATATATGTATGTATATGACTATGAATAATGCTGACCCTTGTACAGCTCGCCGGGCAGCAAGTGCTCGGAGGCATTCGACGCTGCGGCGGCGGCGTCATCGTCCGCCGGAGCCACTTCTACGGCGTAGCCATTATTGCCCGGACGCCTCTCGCCCTGGAGAGAGAGAGAGCGAGAGATAATAAGAGAGAGAGAGAGAGAGAGAGAGAGAGAGAGAGAGATGGAGAGGAAGATATATGGAGAGACAGAGAGACGGAGAGAGAGAGCGAGAGATAGAAAGAGAGAGAGAGAGACATAGAAAGAGAGAGAGAGAGAGAGAGAGAGGGAGAGAGAGGGAGAGAGAGAGAGGGAGAGAGAGGGAGAGAGAGAGAGAGGGACGGTGGGAGAGGGAAATATCTCTGATGGTGAGTAGGAAATAAAAGATGAAATTTGTTTTATTTATTTATTTATTTTATCAAAATCACGAACACATCCTCACTCTCTTTTCTCCCTCTTCTCTCTGTATCTCCCTATTCGCATTCTAGATCTCTTCCCATTTCTCGCTATCTTTCCATTTTCGCTCTCTCTCTCTCTCTCTCTCTCTCTCTCTCTCTCTTTTCTTCTCTCTACCTCTATTCTTCTCTCTTTATCTCTTTTTTCTTCTCTCTCCCTCTCTTCCTTCTCTCTCTCTCTCTCTCTCTCTTTTCTTCTCTCTCCCTCTCTTCCTTCTCTCTCTCTCTCTCTCTTTTCTTCTCTCTCCCTCTCTTCCTTCTCTCTCTCTCTCTCTCTCCTGACCTTTGCCTCATGTGGCCGTCGTGTGCATCCTCGTTGTTTTCCTCTGTTCGTCGTCGACTCGGCTATCGTGAGTGGTGTAAGAAGAAGTAGAAGAATGAGCAGCAGAGGCGGCACTCGCATTGCGCCTTCCCAGAGAAGGCACTTCTTATATTCGTTAGCTTTGAGCGATCTTGGCGACAAACAAATCAATTATCGCAATTAAAAGTCGTGCATCTGCCTATACTGATGTGCATTTAGATAAATAAGCTGAACGGTGAATTGTAATACCAACTACGGGTACGATTCCAGAGAGACAGAGAGCGAGAGAGAGAGAGAGAGAGAGTAGGATTCCAGAGAGGCGGAGAGCGAGAGGATAGAGACAGAGAGCAAGAGAGAGAGAGAGAGAGAAAGAGAGAGAGAGAGAGAGAGGGAGAGTTCGCTGAATTTCAAATACACATTTAACGAGCCTTCT